>JADBJO010007331.1:56338-86338 GCA_016801955.1 Conus betulinus | reverse complement strand
AGAGAAAACCAAACTTTGAAACTTCTTCTTGAGGAGGGGAGAAGGATACTTGTTTGTTCCTTGTGCATGTCATATGTCTGTGTGTGTGTTAATGGAATGGGTACTGTACATGGTATTAATTTAGTAATGTGGGAATGCAGCTGTAACTATAGGAGGTAAGGTCACCTCTCTTCGTGTTTCTCATTTGCTGTTAATCTCTTCACCTCACAAAACATTTTTTTTCGATGAAAAATCAGCTCGGAAGGGATGCAATCTCTCACTGTGAAAGTGACTGATACATATTTGCATATACAGTTGTTTTTGTGCTGAAATATATCACACAAAAACACATACAGATAATTTTGACTGGCTTAACTGAGAGAGAGAGAGAGAGAGAGAGAGAGAGAGAGAGAGAGAGAGAGAGAGAGAAGAGTCAGTCCATACTAAGCACTCCAAGAATCCAGATTCCAACCATTATTTATATTTTCTTTTTCATTTTTCAAAATCTTTTCTTGTTTTTTTCTTTTTTCCCCAAAGCATTTTTTAACCCCCCTTGTTCATTAACATTCCTGAAATTGCAGAGAACATTCAATAATCATATGAATCATTTTTTCTCACATGTTACACGTTCACTCATGTGCACAGTAAATAACATATGTTGACCTGCACAATGCATTGTGCATTATAGGCAAGTCTGTTCAAGAGTTTTCACAAGAGGACCTCCCATCGGTTCCTGTCAATACAGCGTGAAAGGAACCTCCAATATCACATCCACCTTTGAACTCAAAATTTTTCTGCATGAACATTGACACCGTAATGAATTAACATACACAACGAATCGACGGCTTACAAACTGTCATCACTGGGCTCTCTGTCGTATGCACTTTCATGTGTACTCACACACAAATGTTTTCCCTCGCGCTTCGATATATATATGCATGAACCTCACATATATACATATATATAGTCTTTCTCGATCAAGCACACCTATGTGAACTTGCTTAACATTTGCTTGCACACCACACATTATCTCCTTCCCCTCTCTCTCGTATATAGACACAGATGAACTGTACTCAAATTCACACACACACACACATACACGCGCACACACACACACACACACACACACACACACACATTTGCTAATACACCACCTCTACTTCGCTGTTGCACAAAGATGCACTACTATCACCTTCAAATCCTCGCACACTATTCATTTCATAAAAGTTAACGAAGAAGCAAACACTGATCTGATCATCCACACAAACGCCTCTATGATGACAGCATCCACTTTAACCTCACCAATTCTGAATACATGTACTTCAACTCATATGTCTTGTGGAAGTGAAACATTTTCATACGTCACAACTGTACAAAAATCAAAGATTGCAAATACCTGTAGATCTTACAGAATTAATATGCCTTCGCTCCTCAACACCGTAGAGAAATTATACTTCAAACCTCAAAGTCTTATAGAAAACAAATATCTTAATACCTCCATGTCTCATGCAAATCATTTGTCTTAATACTGCAACATCTCACAGAAATGAAACTTCTTACTCGGTGCCTTCCAGAAAGCGCATTTCTTCACACCTCAATGTCTCCCAAACATCGGCTTTCTTCAGTTCCTCAAGTTGCACAGAAACGAAACGAGGTTACACCTCAGTGACTGTGACTGTACCACTCCTCACAGACATGTAATGCTGCATCTGATGATCATCCTTTGACTCCAGCCCAACTTGAGGGATACCAACCCAGCTTGACAGACTCAAGCACTGCATGATGACTACACTCTCCATAAAGGCTGACAAGATGTGTGCAAAATGTACATGGCTGTGTGCATAGTTCTGGATCTACACCAATCCCCACCAAGTCCACCTCTCTACAGACAACTTAACCAACCAACACACCAGCAGCCGTGCTGTGTCTCCTTTGGTGGGTGGGCTTGTGACGATCTGATGCCGACACTGCGTGTGGACTTGACTCTGGGACTACACCTAAGGCTAGGTGTGGTTTTAGAGAAGACTTTGAAGGTGGGAGGCTACAAAAAAGAAAAGTCCACAAAACTGGCCACACACCTGAAGTAGCATAAGCACAACTCAATTCACTGAATCAACGGTGCTCCGACAGACTTGCTCGCAGCAGTTCATCCCAATTAAAATTGAATGAAGAAATGAGGGGGGGGGGGGGGGGGGGGGGGGGGGAGGAGAGAGAGAGAGAGAGAGAGACAGAGAGAGAGAGAGAGAGAGAGAGGGAGAGAGAGCGAGAGCGAGCAGGGATGAGAGAAAGGGAAACGGGGAACTGAGGGAGGGAGGAAGAGAGGGGGGTTGAAGAAAAGGAAAGGAGTGGTAGGGGAAGAGGTGGGATGATGAGGTGGGGGGTGGGCGGAATACACCATGCAGGCATGCATGTGTGTGTGTGTGTGTGTGTGTGTGCGTGTGCGTGTGTGTGCATGTGTGTGCATAAACATGTTCTAATGTGTAATCAGTACTCAAGCACGATTTTAATTCATAGGATTGTTTGTGGAAAAGGAAAATTCAGCAGTCTTGCTTCATCTATTTGCTTCAAATGCCCCTGCACCATGCTTCTAACATCATAATGCTAACAACAACAACAACAACAACAAAAAGATCGATATTACATCTGGCATTCAACTGTACAACACAACCGACAAAGTTTTATGTTACCATTTTCAGCCACTCAGTTACGAAGGAAAACCATTAAAAAAGAAAAAGTGAAAAGTTTAAAACAGGATAATACCCTATGGAATCAAACTTCCTTCTACAGCATCCTCTCTAAACCTGTACATGAGAAAAATCACAGTGTGTGTTATAAGCGCATCACTTTAAGTTAACAGCGAAATATGCACAGCACAGATAATGCACCCTACAGGCAGTAGTTTATACATACACTGACCTGAATAAAAAAGCTCCAGGGCTTGGAGCTGAAAGTCTCCAACCTAGAACACACTGCGGCCACCCAATGTATGACCAAAGCTTCATAACTCTGAATCCACAAGCCCAAATGTAAGCAAGCCACACACACACACACACACACACACACACACACACACACACACACACACATACAAATAAACCCTGCATTAGATTCAGATCTCTATATGTACACATAACACTAAAAATGTTCAGTGAATCAAGAAGGGAGTCTCAGTGTGTGCATTCCAAAAAAAAAAAAAAAAAAAAAAAGAAAAAAAAATCAGCAGATATATACAACATCATAAAATGTGCAAGTTTGAGTTAAGTGATGGTACATGTGGCAGAAACATACCATAAAATAAAAGAATAAAAGAAAGACAATTCCTGCTTGACTCACATGTGACAAACAGCATGATGGATGGTAATGGAGGGGGAGGGGGGGCAGAGGAATGATACAAACAGCATCATAATAGGCAATGATGGAAGGTGGAAGCCACTGGGGGGGGGGAGAGAGGGGGGGGGGGGATTTCAGTGGGGAATGATAGTGCCTAGTAGAGTCAAAGCCACAACTTCTTCTGTTGGCTTCGATCAACATCACAGGGCCTGCGATGGTCCAGGAGGAACAAAGAGGAAGTGACTTTTGACATGTGTATGGTAAGACTCAGTGGTGAAACCACGCATGAGTGAGCAACTGAGCAGCAGATGTGCCTGTGATGGAAGTCTGGGGCCCTGTCCCCTGGAATTTTCTCTCTCTCTTTTTTTTTTTTTTTAATCAGACTAAATTCTGTGCAATAAACAGCATTTTGGACATAACTTGGAAAGACAGGCAGACAGTGCACTTTTTAAGGTACGCACGCACACACACACACACACACACACACACACACACACACATTCACACAAGCACACAACAACAGTTTTGATAGAATTATTCTTTGAATGCTTTGGTTTCTTTACAATTTTTGCATATTCTTCTTAAAGTATCATTTCATGATTGGTTTGTTTGTGTTTATGATAGTAATTATTTTTGTGAGTGCAGGATGATATACAAAAAGAAACAAAGCTGAGAAGCTTATTCTTTAACTCTCAAGAAAAGGTAATTTTGACTTGATGATTTAAAACATACACACACACACACACATGCACATGCACACACACACACACACACACACACACACACACACACACACACTCATAAAGCCCTGCCTTTCTAATCCTACACAAATCAAGTCATCAATCAGCTTTACTTTCAAAAGAACTGAACCATTCTACCTTCTGATGGTTCCATGTTCATGTTGAAGCCATAACCTACATCCTGCTAACACATCACAAACAATGCATGCACCGCATTGCAGTCTTTCACAGGTGCCTGTTTTCTCTCTCTCTCCTTCCCCATGGCTTCCATCAAATACCATTTCCAACAATTCTGCGGATTAGAAATGTTGAATTTCGCTCCTGTCTTCATGATCAACGGCTGCTTCCCAAATGATTTGTCTTCTGTTTCCAGTATGTCCAAGGTAAACGCAAATAGTAATATATATATACTCTGCAATTTATTACTTTTTTCTTTTTTTTCGTCATTTTTTGTTGTTTTTTTTTGTTTGTGGGTTTATTGGTTTTGTTTTGTTTTCTCTACCAAGTTTTCGTTTTTGTTTTGTAACTAAAACTGTCCCATCTATCAATGGAAATCCACTACACAACAGCCCTGAAATCAAGAAACATGTCACATCTGTGTTGTGATGCTGAAAGACAAAAGAGCGAAAGGAAAACAACAAAACAAAAATGATCCAATAAGAAGCCAGTAATCCCACTAACTTGCTCACAACTCAGATTAGACCAACCTCATTACTATAGCAGCTCACAATACACACGCCACACACACACACACACACACACACACACACACACACAATTTGCAGACCACACAGACACATACCACATGCACACTACATACATATCCAACATGCACATGTTAGAACAGACACACGCTCACACACATTACAAACACAAAACACAGCATACACTCACTACCCACATAAGAGTTGTACACAAAAACTAGCACCTCAACTAGAACTGCCCTATACAGCTACAATATATTATTGTATTGCATTGTAAGTGAAACTGTATGGACTGGGGAGCTATGATTCACCGGCCGGCCACTCTGGTGGTGGTGCACACATTGTACCCTCCGTTCCACCATGCAATAAAAAGGTTAGCCACAGCTGCTTTCAGACATGCTGAAGAACAGCTGGCACAGGAGTGTATATTCTCCCTCCCCACCCCCACTTCCTCCGCCATTGCCTAACACACACCTGTACTCCCACTGTAGAATGAAAAGTTCACACCCGTGATCTATTTACACCTGACACTTTTGTATCAGCTGGTGCTTTTCTGGACTGACATATCACAAACCTACTCCAAACATGCATTACTGATGTCATGTCTGACACATAATGTTACATACCATATCTATCTATCGATATGTTACTGTATTCAACACTTGTATTTCAGATTCTCTCACGGTCTGTACATGTTTTAATCCATTTGGCAACACTGTAAAAGTTTACACTGCATTCCTACACCTTTTGTACATTTATCACAGCTGAAATAAGAATCGCCATTTTCTTTGCTGTTTCAATAAAGCTTCACCAAGAATGATAAACTCATACAGACTTACTCGTCTTCACTAGGCAGCATCCGTCTCTAGGTGGTGTTAGCTCTACAGTTGTAACATTAAAAAATCTGCATCTCTCTATCATATAAACAGCATAAAAAAGGTCCAATCTTGACATAAAATTACTTGACATCAGTTTGTTCCAATCCAATTCTACAGCTGCCTAGCAACTGCCTTTCTGAAATTCCAAATCAATTCTGCATTGAAGGCATGGAATTTCAACTCTGGCATATTGGCTTGATCATGCATTACTGGGCAGTGACTGAAGCAAAAAATAGTATTCAACTACTGCCAACAGTCCTCTGTTGCATCTTATGCACGAATAATAAATTCTGAGAAATTTCTGTCAAATTTCAAACATCAAAGTTGAGTTTGCCTGGACAACTCTGAATCTATTCATACCCTGTCAAATCTTTCTTTCAAATGGATTCTTTCTTTTGATTCCAAACTTCTAGTTTTCACATTTCAATCCCTTTAACCTTTGCTACTTCTTTAATTTGAACTTGTTTATCCCAGTGCAGTCACTGGCACCATCTTGTACTGTATAGTGCAAGACAGGCACAGAACGCTTACCTTGAGACTTGCCTAAAATCACTTCTCCATCAAGTTACCAGCTCTGTTTTCAAAATATGCTGACAGAAATAGCTACAACGGAAATTGAACACTTTAGAGAAGAGAAAAACACTTTAAGAGAAAAAAAGCAAAAAAAAAAAATCCCAACAACTTTGGTGGAAGACAGTACAGAAGGGAGATTAATTAATTTTGGCGACAGACACTCACACATATTTGGAAGAAAAAAAAAAACAGAATGAACTTTCCAAATTCTGTATGGGATCTTCTGTCTGTGCACAGGACCATGCAGGATATGCTAATGAGACGTTAAAAACACGATCAGTTACTCACCCTGAGCATCTTACAAGGCTGCAGTATTGAGGTTATTTTGGCTGACTGAGTCCGACTTGCGTTAAGCTGAAATGAAAATGCTTAAAAAAAAAAAAAAAAAAAAAAAAAAAAGGAAAAAAAAAAAAAAAAAAAAAACACCCTAAAACAATGACTGCCTTTGCAAGTATGTCAAAGACACAGAATCAGCTCCAGTGTCAACTATTTCACTCATATTATCATCAGGTTTTGAAAAAGAGGAACAAAAGCTGACTATACACATAGACTTGTGTACATAGCATACTGACAATACTGGCAGACCACCCAAACTGCTGAAGAGCAAGCTCACCTTTGCCCTTGATACAACAATGAAAAACTCAGAGAACAGCAAAAGAGTATAAGTTTTGGTACTACAAATCAAGCTAAAAAAAAAAAAACCTCTAACTACAGGGGACATATAAGTCGGTGTAAGAGTCGGCAGAATGAACTGAAGGAAGGAGAACAGACAGACCACAGTAGAAAGAGGCGAAAGTCAACATACGAATCATAATACTGAGGAAACACTAGAAATATAGGAATTAAACAAAACAAAAAAACGAAACAAGCCCAACAATAACAATGATTCTTAGCAGGGCTCGAAACGCTCGCGCCCATCCAATTGCACAGGATGACTTTACTTTGTGGAGGGCATGTGGAAATGGACTCTCCACTTGTCCAGAGGCCAGTCAGTGTGAGGCTGTGTTGGTGACACAATGACCAAGCTGTCACTTTCAGTGCCAACCCATCGCACCTCTGTGGGCCCCTTATGCTAACAGCTGACTGACCGTAGGCTAACAGCAATTCACATTCCCTTGCAGATGTAGCCTACTCTCATTCTTTCCCACAGCCGCATGCACATATTATTCTTCATGAATCCAGTTCCATCTAGTGCACGCCCTCAGCAAAAGCAAGGGGAAATGTTATTTACCATACTGCCAGCATGCATGCACTCTTTCTCACTTCCTCTCTCATATAGTGACCAAGATTTGTGCAGACAGAGGCGCTGATCCAGATCTCATTTAGTGAGCGTAAACCACATGCTATAATGGAATGTATTCTTTCATCAGGTGGGGGGATGGGTGGGAATGTGGGGGCTATTATTGTGTTTAATTACCAAAATCATATATTATATCTTTTAAAATATCCTTTCTTTGCAGTGGATTCTGAAGTCAGTGCATTAATGACAATACCCATATTTATGATCAGTCGACAGGCGTACCACAAATAAAGGCAAACTGCTCTGTTTTTAGGACTGCTGTAGGGATACGGTGCTACTGTTAGCATACAGGGCCGACACACATCTCTTCTATGCTTTCCGCTTTCTCACCTCCATCACCCTCCCTTTATCCTTTTCTTTTACTAAAGCATAACAGAACCCCAGCAGAGCACCATCTCAATGAGACTTCAGTGTGTTGTATGCATAGCACACGTCTGCAACAATGAGGGCACCGTTTCCTGTGATTACCCCTATGAGGCCAGCATCGCACCTGCTGACAGAATGTAACTGTCAAGTGCTCTGCACAGGGTATCATCTGTCGCTACTTCCTGATAATGAAGGCAAGTAGTAAGTTTGAGAGTAAGTAGATTTTATAGACTTGTCCTGTGGACAACTAAAACCTATCTGGGAATTCTGAGGGCATAGACTCCCCCCCCCCCCCCCCCCCCCCCCTCCAACTGTAGAGTATCACCTTTAGTGAAAAAGATGTCATCAGTTCACCTCTACAGGGATTCTGAATACCAACAGACTTTCATGGCCGGAAAACCCCTCACAGTATATACAACAATGCTTTCACATGGGCAACCTATGCACACGGAGCGCCAGCACAGGGCTGAATACTGGAATCCCATTTTCTGGGAAAAAAAAAAAAGGAGCCCCCTTAAGCAAGATGACTGACTTTTTCACGACGCACTGTGCAACAGTTACGCAAACTCAGTCGCCCCGTTCACTACAAGCCATTCCGTTATTACAGCAATGCTGCCATACTCCCTGAACAAGCCAAACGCCGTTCCGCCACAACTATAAAAACAATCACCTGCTCCCTCGTCTTCGGTCTAAGGGATGCAGCTACCCTAAATATTTCTAACATGGTTCAAGCCATTAGAAAAAGTAAGTTTGCATACATTAGCGATGACCTTTTTTGACATCAGAGTAGTCCGAACAAAGAGATACTAACCAAATAAACTTAAATAAGTCTGTGTTCTCCTACGTTTTAGTTATATTGTTTCTGCAACTGTAGTGTTGCTAATTTACCTAAAACATATTTAAATGTATGCTCATTGCCCAATCTGTGTTTTTCTGTTGATACATAACAATGGGTTGGCTTGTTTATATTAGTGTGAAAATTGCGCATCTGCAATGGTTGTAAGCACGTATGGAGCATGCAGCAGCAGGGAAGTGACATTGCACTGCCGTGCCAGTGTGGAAAGAGTTAACACTGTTCAGAGGAATACTTCTTAATGCTACATGTATCTTCATTGAAATGTTTTTTGATGCTACGTATTTCTTCAGCAGAATACTTCTTAATGCTATGCACATCCAAGTCTACTGGCATACCCAGCACACAAACACACAAGCTTGCTCACTCTCTTCCACCCCCCTCCCCCCACTCTTCTACTACAATTTTCTCCGGAGGCATTGGTGGAAACCTGAACCCACACACATACGCATGCACTCACACACACACACAGACCACTCAACACTGACCAACTGAAATTCACACCAAAATTCCCCTGAAGAAAAAACATTCACACACAATAATTTTCTTTCCTCAGCACACACACACACACACACACACACACACACACACACAAACCACTGACCAACTGAAACTGACACCAACATTCGCCTTAAGAAAACCCACACCACAGGGTAAGTTTTCTTTCCCTCAGAGCACACACATGCACACACCACTGACCAACCACACTGACATTCGTCTCAAAAAAAAACGCAGCACCCGTCCTCAGCACCCCCCCCCCCCCCCCCCCCCCCCCCCCCCACACACACACACATCCACTGCCCCTTCATCAGCATGACAGTCCCATTCAGCCAGCCAGCCAACAGAAGAGAGGGAGGACTGTCAGTGGAATGCATAGAGCAGGAGGAGGATGAGGCAGATGGCGATGACCAGGCTGAGGATGATGGTGTCCTTGCGTTCTTCAGGTTTATCCTCTGCACCAGACTGTTGATCACAGGGAACCGATCTGAAGTGGGCGCGTTAAGGAAACAGGGATAAGGCACACGAGGAAGGCCATGTTGCTTACAGCCTGGCCAACCAGGGCCATATCAGGGCTGTCACCACGTTGAAATCAACTCACAAGTCGTTAAAAAAAACAAAAAAAAACTCAATAACACAACCTTCTGAAATACATCCTCTAAAAACACACCAGAAATTTTGTCAAAAATCCTTCTCCTGTGGAGTCTGCTTGTGTGGAACCACTTTGTGTTTCACGAGTCTTTTCAACAAACTGCCTCTCATTCAACAGTCAGTGTCTCACATGTATGCATTCTTACTTTCATTTTAACTTTTCAGTGCCAGGACTCCCCCACTGAGGGAATGCAAAAATGGCTGAAATCCTTTGGGGGATCTAGCATGACTTTAAATGATTGCAAAATCAAAACTAACAGATATTTGAATCTTAGTTTTTAAATTTTTTTTAAAAATTCTTACAGTTTACACGTTACTCATGTAAAAACCCTGGTTTATGCAAACATTCTGTTGTATCTGGACTTCTAATGCACTATTGCAGCCGTCAGGCTGGAGAACAGCTGACTTGAAACATTTCTGAAAAAATATGGGGTCCAGACGCTGCACAGGCCCTAATGGGATCCTGGGGCAATACTCTGGTGAGGAGTCAGGGGGGAGGGGGGACAAAACCCCCTAGTCAAAATGGAATCTACGCATTTTTGAAGACTGTTTCATGATCTCTCATGATAAGCAAATTACTATGCAGGAAGCAAAGAAACCAAAAGAAAATAGCTAACAACACACACACACACACACACACACACTAGGAGTGCATATACCCATACATACACACAAACACAGGGGCATGCACTGAACTGGTCTGATTAATGTATGCAGAAGCACTGCAGTACACTATACTGGCCACAAGTGACATTGCGTTGAATGAAGAATCATGGAAACCTGGATGGGAAAAAACTGGATACAGTATGAGACTCCTGCTGATGAAAGTATTTCTTATTTTTGGCGTTTTATGTTTTGTTTTTGTGTTTTGGAGGGGGAGGGGTGGTGTTTTTTTTTTTTTTTTTGAATGACCGTCTTTCCTGCCTCTCAAAATCAGGGTTTCTTTTTTTAAAACCTCAGATCCGAGGACAGTTCTCCAGCCTGGTTGTCAAAAGGAAGATTCCTGTATAAGCACACGGACACAAAGGATACTGGCCAAAGAGTTGAGTCTCTGGGTGATGGAATTCAGCACCTTGTTCTGTGTAGCCAAGTTCTCCTTGGTGGCTATGGCAATGCTGCAACAGTTGTATACTTAGATCAGATGACATCAAAGAAGCATTTGCACATATGCGCATGCACACTTGCACACACAAACACAACTACACACTAAGTTTCTCCCCATACCCCACCTCTCTTGGGAATAAGCAAACAAGCAAAATCAGTATTCATGATTTTTCAATTAAAAAAAATTCACTGAAAAGCAAAAACAAAAACAACTACATGAAACAGAAAGCAGAGTAACGCTCATGTTAACACAACACAAAACGGCCATGGCTTTTTTTTCCTCCTCCTCTCAGATCTTGCAGTGGTTTGAAACGCTCCGATAATGACAGCAGGGTGAAACTCCCTCCCTAAGTTTTGAGTTTTTTCAATATTTGCATTCCTAGTTAAATGAGTTACTTCAATCACAAGAAAATTGTGCGTATGCATGGTGAGCAATCGTGCTGAAATTCTGTTACAAGCTAGTTAAACCTAATCCTTTGTATTTCCCAGGGTGTGGATATCTACCCTCTGCTGTGTCACTGTCACCAAAGATGCCACCAAATACAAATTAATAAATGATTATACTATAGCCTGGAGAGACATGTTATATGTTATCACATTCAAAAGCAGATGAAGGACAAAAAAGAAACCCAAGGCATACCTGAACTGTTCTGCTGTCACCGTGTATGAGAGTACCTCTAGAATGTGCCAAGACCCCTAACCCAAAACACTGATCGTCTTTTTACAATGTCCAGGAAACAGTTTAGTATTCTTCTTCATGACTTGACTACAGACACCAAACTTCCTGCTTTTCCTATGGTTGATCATATATATGTGTCTATCACGAACCTGTTATTATTTCATGAAGTGTATTATTGCACTGGTAATTCAGAGCATCATCTGCATCTCAGTGTGTGGCTACTGGTCATCTGGTTTATCACATGCATGTCTTTATCACATATCAGTTGTAAATATAAAAGTGTGACATTGCACTAGCTAGTAAACTGTCACTGTGGAGTCTCCATAGACATGACGACCACAAAGCAGCACAGAACAATGGTCCCCTGGCAATGGCGCTTTGTCACAGTCCTCTGGAAAACAGATGCTGTTATGCTGGCACTTGGTCACATCATAGACCGTGCATTTGAATGGCGTCACTGGGGCATAGCCTCTTGTTATTTACTGCCCAGCTTTGACACACTTGAAACATGCTCTCTGCGTGCCTTCAGTCAGATACATCTTTAGTTGGCTTTTTTCCTCTTTGCTTTTTTAATTTGTATATTTGTCTGTTGTCTAAACTGAGGCATGGAACAAAGGCATGGATGGGGCCGGGGGGTGGTGGGAGAGAAAACTGAAAAAAGAGCATAGTACAATGGCGTACAGAGAGAGAGATAGAGACAGAGAGAGAGAGAGAGAGAGAGAGAGAAATGGCCAAAGGAATGCCATTTCTTACAGGTGTTAAAATAATCACAATGACTTTACTGTCAGATTACCTCCAGGTTTTATTCACAAACAATAATGAGGTTTCCATATACTGCTAATGAGACTTTAAACAAACAAAAAAAAAGACCAAACTTGGCACCAAGAAAGCAAGAAATTGGAAGGCATGAAAGAATCTCACGGTTCTAGACATCACAAATTTAACGAATAACTCACCTTATCTGTTCATCCACCAGCCTCTCTGAACTGAAAAAAAGAGGCACATACTCATTCTAGTTTGTACCAACTATCAACGTCACTCTCCACTAATCGAAAAGTTTCCTTTCTCTCTCGCTGCATCTCTTTCTCTGTATCTCTCTCTCTCCCACAACAAATGTAACAATACACTCATAATCAGACCTCTCTCTCTCTTTGACATAACAAAAAATAACAACAACACACTCATTTTCAGACCTGTTAACCTTAAAATTGCTATCGTATCTTTCAATAAAATTACTGTATTTTCAACAGAGAAGGTGTACAAATGTTTGTAAAACCAGGGCCCAGATGGATTTTTTTTTTTTTTTTATTATGCAGCAGAGGGTATTCTCTGATCTCGTAGCAACCGCAGTCAAAAAAAGAAAAACAAAAAGAGAAAAGAATAAAATTGCTTCACGCACAAATTACTTTCGAATAGGATTCATCAGCTTTGTCAATTCATGCCCTCTCACTATTGTTTCTTTTTTCCTCCAACACTTCTGGCTCTGAAATAGCCACTATTGTTCCTAGGCATCGGCATGTTGTTGAGGAAGCAGACACAGCCAGACACAACTTCACATGCTAAGGTTAGCAGGGGTTGTAGCTCATTGTCAAAGCACACCAAGACACCACAATGGTTAAAAATCCGCATGTGGAATTACTAGTCAAAAACTTTGTCTCAAGATTTTTTTTTTTGGTCTGACTTTTTCTTCTTTTTTCTTTTCAGTGGACATACTTTTTGTATTTTCACCAAACCTGTGAACAGAATACAATCAAATCATATAAGTATGCAGGTCGGCATACTCATCCACAGAAACATGCCAGTGCTTTTTTTTCTTTTTTCAGTTTTATTGCTGATAGCTTTGTTGACTGCACAAGCCATATTTTGACAGTTGTCACTTCACAGAAAGATCATCATCAAGGCCTGTTTTGAGGGAAAGTCACAAAACACATCTCTGCAAAATATTCACCAATGGACTACAAAACAGCTTAACTACTGACAAACTTAAGGTAAATAAGACAATCTGTGCATAAAAATAACACACACACACACACACACACACACACACACACACACGTACAAACACACACACACACACACACACAAGAATATACACACAACTCCAAACGCATACCCATGACTATACACCAAATACAATTCCTAATGGCTGAAAATCAGAAGTTGCTTTAATCGAACAAAAGGAAATTAAGAGGATGACAGAGGAGGTTTCTGAAAGCAGAGGGAAAACGAAAAGAGACAGGGCAAAGATACAGAGTAACAGACACAACGGAAGGGAGAGACAGAGGATGACAGAGGAGGTTACTAAAAGCAGAGGGAAAACAAAAAGAGACAGGGCAAAAGATACAGTGTAATAGACACAATGGAAGGGACAGACAGAAAATCAGTACGAGTTCAAAACAGAGCAACAGATGGTAAGAAAGCCAGAGGAAAGAGAAGTGTCATCCTTCGTGAACAGTGTGAAAAAAAAAAACCCTGACAGATCACAGTCATGCCCACAACAGCCAGACACTCAGACAGCTTCCCGAACATGGAGTATGGCTGCCTTTATGGCAAGATAAACAACGGTCACACACACAAAACTCCACAGGAGTATCAGCCTGTGTACGCAGAAAGAAAAGAAAAAGACAGAGACAGATGATGAGATGACAACCGTTACAAAAGACACATTCCGATGACAGCAACCCTCACTTTCTAATGTGGTCACTTTCTTTCAAATACAGCTCCGTCCTTCGGTTCAACCCCGTGGAGTTCTTGTATGTGCTGCAACAGCCCATTGTAACAACTGTACATGCGAAAAGGAAATGCATGAAAGATATCGCAATGCTTTGCGCGTATGCACTCACATGTGCGGGGGGCATGTGGAAGCATGATTAAACGCTACTTGGATGAAAATAAAAAAACAAACAACAAAAAAAAAAAGTAATGATTCAAAAATGGGGGAGACTCAACATCCAAGACAACAGCGAAACAACACAAACTTTGAGAAAAGATCTGCAACTAAATGTCAATGAACATTTCAATTCTAAATGTATGTCCTCTCCACAGTGTTAATAACACTACTTTTGCATAACCAGCCAAATTCCGTTTCACCTTCAGTAACTTTATTTACTGGTTAATCAAAGAAATCTGAAAAGAAACACTTGCCAAATAAATCAGATACAGCAACTGTCTCAAAAAAAGAAAGAAAAATAAATCACTGAATGGTATCTAGTTGTCTGACCCACGTCACTGTCTCTTCATTAATGCTAAGCTGATGTTTGCTTGTTTTATGCTTTACATATTAGAATGTGCTTTTTTTCTTTCTTTTACTGCTTTCATACTAAATGTAGTTTTCTTGTTTTAATATACTTACATGCTCAAATGTGCTCGGTCCATTGTTGTCACAAGCCCTAATGTACTTTTGGCTTACATCATTATTCACCTGATCAAGTGTACTTGATTTTTAAAGAAGATCTCCTCCATTTACAGTGTGCAGCTTTACAAGTGTTTGTTATCAAGAATACATATTGTGAGTACTGCTGCAATTTACCCTGACATCAGTAAAAAGAAATAGTACTGCAAAGGAAAAGAAGTGAAGAAATGAAAACTAAATGATTATCCATGACCTTAGCTCTTTTTTTTTTTGTCAAAGGGACATAACTCATGATGCTGGGGCTTGAGCAGCCCACTGAGCATAGTAAGGTAAGGTAATGTTGCTTATAGCCCAGCCGACCGCAAGGGGCCATATCAGGGCTGTCACCACGTTGAAGTCAACTCACAAGTCATTCATTCACATAAATTACTAAATGAAGATAAAAGTTGCACAGAGGTCATGGGTGTGGCTGTGTTCCTTTGTTTCCTTTTGTGCCTTTCGTTCACATGTGAGCCAGCCATTCCTTTCATACTTTTAGGTTAAAATACTAGTGCGCTAGCAGAGTGGCTAATATGAATAGTGATGGTTTGGTACCATGTGCCCTTGTAGCTTAAGAATGTGTATTAATTTCTGACAATGTGTAATCAAACTGGTCTTTCCTCCCTTGATTTACCAACATGCAACTCCAACCTACCCCCTTGTCTCCCTTCCCCCCACCCCCCCTCCCTGATTTAACTATTGATTTGCCCCTCTGCCACTTACCCTACTCCTCATTCATCAGCAAGGGTGATATCATGTGTGATTCATACATATCATGGGTTCTTTGGAAAGAACTAAGCTTTAAGGTGCGGCGTTTAGATCTGGCAGCTATAGCTACTGCAGGTGCCCATTGCAATGTGCTTCAAAATGCGCCCAAAAGTGAACAAAGAATTTCTTTACACTCTAACTTGGTTCAACAAGTGACAGAGGACAGTCCACTGAACATGACTGTGTATGATTCCGCAGCAAAGGAGTTGTTCAATCAAGAATGACAACTTAATGACATCAGTATAGATTGTACAGTCTGTGAATCAATTCAAATCAAGAATGACAACTTAATGACATCAGTATAGATTGTACAGTCTGGGAATCAATCTCAAACCAAGAATGACGACAAACAATGTCAGTATAGATTATACAGTTTGGGAATCCATTCAAACTGGAGTCACCGATTCAAGGGACTAAGACGTGGTTTATCAGCAGTCAGCCAGATGTTCACTGAGGAGACATGACCATAATGGTCAGTACATCACCAGTCAGCAAGGTGTTCACAGAGCAGACATGACCATATGGTCAGTACATCGGCAGTCAGCAAGGTGTTCACAGAGAGCAGTGACCATAATGGTCAGTACATCAGCAGTCAGCAAGGTGTTCACAGAGCAATGACCATAATGGTCAGTACATCAGCAGTCAGCCAGGTGTTCACAGACCAGACATGACCATAATGGTCAGTACATCAGCAGTCAGCCAGGTGTTCACAGACCAGACATGACCATAATGGTCAGTACATCAGCAGTCAGCCAGGTGTTCACAGACCAAACATGACCATAATGGTCAGTCATGAAGTCATAAACAACAGGCAACCCACAGAAACATGCGCACTAACTGCACTTAAAATTCTTTTTATTTCAACTCGGTGTGATTTGGACTTCCATGGTTTCTTCTGAAACGTTTTTTATATTACAGTACCACAGTTTCATAAGTCAGTCTGGCACTCTAAAAAAAAAAAAAAGAAAATTCAAATGCTAAACAAAAAACAAAAAATTAGACTTGACTGTTTGTTTAAAAGGACACATCATACTGCCCACACAAAATTAATTTCATATGTTGAACAACGAAGGCTTGGCTATTGTTAAAAACTGCACACAATATCACATGCACACACAAACGTACTTTATTACAAATACTAGATAAAAGAAGATCTGGCTGTTGTTAAAAACTGCACTGTAGACCACATACACACAAAAAAACATACTTTCTTTCAAATGCTAAATAAAAAAAAAAGGATCTGGCTGTTCTTAAAAACTGCATTCTAGACACCACACACACACACACACACACATACTTTATTTCCCTGCGCACCGAGCCAAGCAGATCTTCACGTTCTCTGAGCGCTGTGATGTTGGCCCTGGTCTTCTGGAACTCGTGAGTGTAGTCCTGCAGGATATCACGGTGCCGCTGGAGCGTGTGAAGCAAGGCCGCGCTTGGAGAGCTGTGCGAAATGTTCTGTGTGTACTCGACCATGCGGTCGTTCACCTGCGTCAACTGCAATCAACAGGAAAGTCATCAGTCAATTTGGATCACAGCACACAATCAAGAAAGCATCAAACAAAATTCAACCCCTCACCACCACTAAATTATTAACATCTCAACCTTGCCAAAGTTTCAGACCAAAATCTAGAAGTGGACGCAAATTTTCTGTGAATACGTCTGATTTCCTGTTACTATGTTAGTCATGTTCCTAATCAATCTTTATGGCCATTTACCTTTTTTCAGTAAATGCGGAATCTATCCATAAATTAAATACAAAGTTGAGCAAATTTCTAACACACTGCCACCGAAGCTGAAGAGTGCCAGTGCACCACAGCGTCTCTATGGCTTTCTGAGCAATTACGATTCAGCTGCGCTTGGGGCTGCTAAACTGTCCATTATCATATTGGATGGACTGTCATTCATCACTGTCATCCATTGTGACGCTTGACATGAGCCAAAAAACAATGTTTCATTGTTTTTTTTTTAAGAAGCAAATTGATGCAGACTCACAATGGCAGAAACTCTAGCAAACACTGCTGTCAAAACAGTGTGTCTTAATACTCAAAAGCTTCACAAATGCCCTATATGGAAAAGAAATGTAGGTTCAACTGTGAGAGGTGGGATGGATGATGCATAATTAAGTACAGTATGGCTGATGAGCAGAATGGCAGTTACGAGGGAAAAAAAAAAAGTGAGAGAGAAACCACCAGCACTTATTTTTCTGACAACTGAAAGTTGAAACCCAATGACTTGTCTGAAATTTCAATGTGTGTGTGTGTGTGTGTGTGTGTGTGTGCATGTATGTGTATGTATATGAATTGTTCTCAAAAACTTCTGCTACTTTTGTGACATGGCAACCAGCAAATAAAACAACAAAACAATGAAGTCTGAGAAACATCAGAAATTCAAGATACTAAATGTACAAAACACACTGAAAACATGAAATCATTTTTCTTGTTCACTTGATGCGTCAATCATTTTTTTTCACATCAATTACATATAAACAAACATTTCGAGGACAGCAGAATACATCAGTCCATTCCAGGCAGACAGAACAACAATGATACAATCCACATACTCACCTTTTGACAACAGCTGCTCAATTTCCAGGGCCATGGTGTCGCACATGTGCTCACTGCTGCTCCTGTTCAGCAGTGGTGCTGTGTCACTACTGGGGAAAAAAAAAACATTCTTTTGAAGCGACTGAAGAGAACAGGGCTGCAAACTTAAAACTGATTAACAGGGCTGCAAACTGAAAACTGACTACCTGTGAATTCTTGCACAATATAACACTTGTACCTGGAATGATTCTGGCGACAGAACATACCAACAACTTTCAATGCAAAATGAACCAAGTTCTTTCTCTCTCTCTCTCCGAGTCTCTTTCTTCTTTTCTTTTTTTTTTTCTTTCAACTGTCACCAGAAATACTGCAATATGAATATATTCCTATACTTTTTTTTGTTTATCAGTATATACAGGTATAAAAACACACACACATGAGCATGCATGCATGCACACACACACATGCGCGCGCGCGCCCACACACACACACACACACACACACACACACACACACACACACACACACACACACACTCACTCGATTCTTGTTGTTTACAGCTCTGCCAACAGCAAAGGGCATAACAATGCTCTCATCTTAACAATCACTCTCTATGCAGATGTAAAAATGACATACATGTATAAAAAAAAAAAAATAAAAAAAAAGTACTTTAAACAGATCTTTCAAAAAAAAGAAAAAAAAAAGAAGACAAAAAAAAGAGAAAAAAAAATAGATAAAAAAAAAGAAGCTGAAATTGCTTGAAAACGTTACTTCCATAAAATCTTCAATCAGATGACAGTTGCCTGTCTCTGTCCAAAAATCACATCCGCTAAGACATCTCATGGAATCTGCTGTGGAGTGTTTAGGTCTGACACCACTGAGGTTCCAACACTCCATAAGAATATGTTTCTTAGTGAAAGTGCATCATATGGAATGAACCATGGAGCTTATTCCCCCCTAGTAGGCAAAAAGGGGTAGCCAGTGCACAACCCTTTCTACTTTTAGGCCCCCAGTAACACATGGTAAAAAAACTCCTTAATTAAGGTATGGACAGATTTGAAAGAGTTTGTTATTTGTCTGCTTGTTCTGTTCCTCTTGTCAAGTGTATTGGACCTACGTTTGAGCTTTGCGTTTCAGACTGGTGTGAAGAATACAGAATCAGCCTCTAGTCCTTATTTGCAGCATTTTGGGCAAGCTGATTAACCACCTCACTGAACGTGGTGACAGTCCTGAGATAACCTCTGCTGTTGACGGGACTATAATTTTAATCTTAATCATAACCACCTCATTGCCTTGAATGACATCATGCCATGGGGAACCCAAGCAAAAAACTATGCAGTAACCATAAGAGTTTTTAAAGGTTGGTCCAGAGAATGGGGAAGTCTTTACTATTTTGTTAATTTGATGTGCTGTGAGCTCAGCAGCATGAATGAAGCAGTCTGAATGAATGTGTTTGGAACATGTCTGAAGGAGGGAGAGGAAGCTGTTACTCCCTCGTCAGATTTGTAACCATCAGCAAATATTCTGTGAAAGGACACACACACATGCGTGCACACACACACACACACACACACACACACACACACACATGCATACATGCATGCACGCACACAAACACACACATGCACTTGTGCATTTACTTTGTTTTGTGCGTTTTTTGCTCTTTTCTTCTCAAGAAGCTTTTTAACTTTTCCTTAGGATCTTTTTCTCTTTTATATTCTTTTATTTTATTCTGTTTCTCTTCTTTAGCCTCTTGACAAGTCTCATTCCACCAGATATTACCCGAGTGTTTCTTTGATTTTACTGATTTTACTATTGGAATTGATTCACTAGCAGCAGAGAGTACAGTCTTTTGAAATCGATCATACAATGTTTCTACATCTTGACTATATAATTTGCTCTTCATCAATATAAAAATGAGCGTAACAAAAATGAAAATTTATTCCAGTTAGCAAATTTATAACAGTATTTTTGGAACTTTATCGTGTGTTACATTGTTTGTTTTCGGGTCTCATCGTTTCAAATGTAATGACAATAGGTAGATGGTCACTATTTAATGTGTCATTAAGAGTTTGCCAATCACAAGAAACCGCTAGCTCTGGGGATATTAATGTTAAATCTATGGCACTAGGATTATGTTTGGGATTGTCTGGAATGCGAGTTATATATTGCCATTGTTTAAAAGGTAGAGAGATGAGTCAACTATGTTCTCAGTAAAGCGGTTACTAGTTATGACTTGACATCCTTTTTCCCAAAATGGCGAATGGGCATTAAAGTCACCACTGACGAGATATTATTTGACTGGTCTGACTGAATCGAGTGTAGCCATTCAGTGTTTGTATCATTTGGACCTTGTGGTAAATAAACAGAAACAATTGTTAGTATATTATGATTTACCTGTACCTTTACTGCACAAGCATGCAGTCCGGGAACGTCTGGTGGAACAGGACTAGTGCATGGCAGGTATTTTTCTCCTTCACGAATATATATTGCTACATTTATTTTTTCATGGTTATCTACTTTTTGAATAACAGGTGGAAAATAGTAATTGTCTAACCTAGGTAACTTTTCCTTCCGTACATTTAATGATTGCAAAGCTAAAACATGAACTTTTTCTTCTGATAGTTGTTGTACTAATTGATCAAGAGTGGTTGTGATGGATCGACAATTCCATTGAAATACCTTAAAAACTTTATCTGTCATAAGTAAACTGAGAGGACAAAATATTGATCAATGTACTTGAGACATTTTTATATATTAGGCATACATAAGTATGTAAGACACAAGATGAGGATAAATGTATGACAGTCAAACTAATGATGTTGGATTTTTAACAGTGCATAGGAACCAAAATAATGTTCATTTCTTAAATATAAAAGGGCCGATCGTGTATGCTGCTCCAAGGGTAGAAATGCAGGTCATCCGTGTGGGGATGGAAGGACCTAGGGTTGAGGTAGCGGCGCCGTGCAGTCTTCTTTGGCCTGGTCCAGAGTAGCCCAATCAGATGATGCCCAATTGTCCTGGCGAGGATACTAGTGCCCGTGAAGGTTGGGTGGAGACCGTCATGGAGAATGTTGGTCGTAACTGGAAGCCACGAGTGACTGACATGGGAGACGTTTTCCATGTTACATAGCTCAGAAGCTACTATGGCGTTGAACAAATCCGCCTTTACATTCAGCTGGGGGTCCTTGACAGGCGTCACCTTACTAATGACCAATTTCATTTGGGGACAGCTGTTAGAAATGTCTTTGATGCATTTCACAAGTTCATCAGCGCAGCTTGCAGGTGTTGTGTTCTTTAGGTCATTGATTCCACAATGGACTAGCAGTGCATCGTACGACTCGTCGGCTTTCTTGAGTGCTGGTTTGATTTCACTTATTCTGAAAGCTTTTTCCGTTTGCCTCTAAACCCGAAAGACTTCCCAAGTCTGTTCTTGTTGATTTTTGCAAGCACAGAGTCATGGACAAACAGCACATTTGGAAGTTCCCTTGTTTTGCTTTCATCTTCACCGCGTTCTCTGGCTGAGTGATGACGTAATTTGCCGTGATGATCTGACGTAGTTCTTACTTTTGACGCTCTTCTCTTTTTCATGTTCTGTTTTTGTTTTTGCCTTCGGATTTTTTTCTTTGTATTGGCTCTCTGTTGATTTTAACACTTAATGCACAAGCAAAGCGGCAATACTGGTCTTCATTTTGTGAGAATGAGGTGTCAAATTTTAAAGATATGCAAAAAGCTTGGACACATTTAAAAACAATGAAAAATGGAGTTAACCTACCTCAGTGCCCTATCACATTAAACAATGCAGAGTTTCCATCAAATTTTGATAAAGCTGAAGCTTTTGTTGATCTGTTTGCAAGAAACAGTAGCACAGACAACTTAACAACTAAAAAAACACCGTGAAAATGAAGAAAAGAAAAATATTTATAATAGTCCACAGCCAGTAGAAGATCATTGTTTGAATACCTCAATAACATTGCAGGAAGTCAAAGAATGTATTATGAATTTGAATAAAAATAAATCAGTGGGCCTAGACGGCATTTCTAATGAAATGTTAAGTCATCTTCCACAAAATATGATACAGTTTTTGCATTCGTTTTTTTCAAAAATGTTGGATAGATGGTAACATGCCTCAAATTTGGAAGCATTCTATTATTGTTCCAATTCACAAAAAGGGGAAACCACTCAGAGATATACATAGTTATCGACCTATTGCATTAACATCAAATACATGTAAATTGATGGAAAAGATTGCTTTAAAAAGACTTGTTCATCATTGTAATAAACATACAATTATACCAATCAACCAAGCTGCATTTCAGACAGGCAGATCATCAATAGAACATTTGGTCAAACTCACAACGCATGTAAAGCATCAGTTTGCACGTCGTAAAAACGTACTTGCAACGTTTTTTGATATACGAAAAGCCTATGAACAAGTATGGCACAAGCGGCTTTGCTTAAATTAAAGAATATTGGTATTAATGGAAACATGTACAAATATATTCAATGTTTCTCTGCATCGCAGACATATTCAAACAAGAGTAGGAAATACCTATTCTAACCCAAAAGACATTTACAAATGGGCTTACCCCAAGGATCGGTAATTTCTCCAATTTTGTTTAATATTTTGATTTCTGATCTACCCAAAGGTCTTCTCTAAAGGTACAGAGTTAGCTCAGTTTGCTGACGATATATGTCTATGGAGTAAAGTAACGATGAAAAGAAATACTCCGTTAAGATCACTGAACTATATTAAAATTAAATATACCAACACGAGCTAAATAAAATCAGTACATTTTTACATGAAAATGGACTATCTCTTTCACCAGAAAAAAAAAACGAATTTGATGCTTTTTAATTCTGGAAATGATCCAAATAAACTTCCAGTTTCACCCTAGACGGCACTTTTTAAACTACGTTAAAAGCGTTAAATTCTTGGGTGTAATCCTTAGTAGTAAACTAACATGGAATACTCATATTGACCATATTTTAAATAAAGCAAGAAAAAGTTTGAATTTCCTAAAAATTGTCAGTAAACAATCTTGGGGGCAAGACACTAAAAGTTTAACTGTTTTAGCAGCAGCCCTGGTACGCTCAAGACTTACATATGCTCAGGAAGTATTTTTTAATGCACCTAAATATCTTTTAAATAAACTCAGAGCACTGATTGCAAAGCCTTCAAAATCGCCCTTGGGGTTCCCACACATACGTCAAACTTAGGGACATACAACGAAGTGGGAGTTCTACCTCTATCTGAAATTAGAAAAGCTTCTACTTTAAAATTCATCTTAAAAAGTTTCTCACAAAAAAATTTTTGCTCAGAAGAGGTATGTTTAGATTCGGAAAAGGATTTTGGAAAACGTGCACAACATATACAATCCACAAAATCTATTTATTCATTTTCCTCAGATCTTCTAAAAGATACAAAAATAGATAAAAATGATATCGCCGGAAAACCAACGTTTTCACCCATTCCAAAATGGGTACAATCAAAAGCTTCCTTTGACATTGATTACAATGATTTAACTAAAAAGGATTCTCCCAACATTTTGAGAAATTTTGTCTACTCTCACTTAGAAAATAAGTACAACCATCACTTAAAAATATTCACAGATGGCTCAGTATTAGATGATAATAGCACGGGAGCAGCTTTCATAATCCCTAGCTTAAAAATAGAAAAGTTATTTTATCTTGGTAAAAGTCTGTCTATATATAGCGCAGAATTACTTGCTATACTCAAATCATTGGATTTCATTTTGAATTTCCCCATAAAAACACAGCCAAATCGTAATATGTGCTGATTCAAAAGCAGCATTGAATGGTATTAAGTCTTCTAATTCATGTGTACGATTAGACATGATAACTGAAATCAATCATATAGTACACCTTCTTTCCCAAAAAGGCATTAATATTACTTTTTGTTGGGTGCCTTCTCATTTTGGTATATCAGCAAATGAACAAGTAGACAAAGTTGCAAAAAAGGCAGCTCAAAACCTTAGCGGCACAATAACAATAAAAGTTCGCTAGATCTGGCAGAATGTTTCTCTATCATAAATAAAACATCTCATGATAATGCAACAAAAACACTGAGGAACTCGGACATATATTATTATAACAATTGCATCAAATGTAATGACAAAAGCAATGGGATAACATCATACAAAAGATTTATTTTCTCATCCAGGGAGATTGAAAGTCTGATCCATAGGCTTCGTTTAAAACTCGTTTAAAACAAAATACTGCAAAGATATTAAATGTATGTGTGGAGATTCTATAAGTGTCAATCATTTACTGATTCATTGTCCCAAAACAAAAGAGCTTTTTGATAAATCAGGTATTGAGGGTTTTGTTGATGGATCGACTCCTTTATCACTATCTAGTATATTAAACAATTTTGCTACTCTGAATCTGTTTCCAAATGTTTATTAGGCTGCTGTTCACTTAATATTTATCTTTAGCAGTTGTGATTGTTACCGTTACAATTCTAGTTTAAAGTTCTGATGAATAGGATGGGGTGGGGGGTTATGATTACATTCCTTACGAACTACTTTAAAACTTACACTCCCTTACTCCCTGAAAAAAGTTCACTCTACACTATAATATTGTCTGAATCACTTTTAGTTCAACTCACAGGTCATTCATCACACACAGTTCTTTAAAAGACATCGTCTAAAATCTCATCCAAAACTTTGTTAAAATCTTTCCACTGTAAAATCTCAGATCCGATGAAAAATGTTAACCTCTTTCAAGAACTCAAAGATCGCGCGTCAGGCGGAACATCTCTGAACAAGGTTTTCATGGAATCTGCTGTAAAATGTTTGTGTCTCACATCGTGCAAATCCCAACACTCTAAAAGAATATGTTTCATTGTGAGTGGCACATGACACGGAATGCACCAAGGAACTTCTTCACTCTTTAAAAGGTAGGAATGGGTACAATACGAATGGCCGGTGTGCAGCCGGCACAGAACTGTTTCTTCTTTACGACCACCAGACGAAGATGGGAGGAACTCCTTTAGGTTTGGACGGATCTGAAAGAGTTTGTTATCCGTCTGTGTATTCCAATCCTCCTGCCAGAGGTCTTTTACATAATCGTTAATTTTGGGTTTCAGATCCGAGCAGGGGATAGGTGTGTTGACAGTTTCTCTCTTGTGGCATTCTTGGCCAAACGATCCACCATTTCGTTCCCTCCGATGCCAACATGACCGGGAACCCAAGCCAGAAGAATGTTGTAACCCTCCGCTGTCACTTGGTAAAAAGGTCAAAAAAAGTGTAAAAATCGGGGTGCTGAAGGTTGCGGCCAGATATGGCCTCCAAAGCCGACAGCGAATCCGACAAAACCAGAAAGTCCCTCTTTGGAGACCGTGAGATTATTCTTAGTGCCAGAACCAGAGCTGTAAGTTCAGCAGAGTAGGCAGAAGCGTCTGAAGGAATATGTTCTAACAGTATTTGAGAAGGAGCACCAGGGCAGTAGGCTGCACAGGCCACTCCATCTTCAGACTTGGAACCGTCAGTGAAAATTTTTCTGATAGGATGGGAGTTTTGAACTCAGCTCAGCATACAACGCCTTGTATGCCAGAGAGCTGGTGGACTCTTTGCGAAAAGCTGCAAGATCAAAACGAATGTCTGGTGTGAAAAAAGGTCCACGGAGGCTCATCTGGAAACTTGGAAAAATCAGACACAACTCCTAGGTCTAGACCCTGCATTCCGTGCGTGAGGCTGCATACGAAGGCCAAACGACGGAATACAGGTAGGGTTGTTTTCGAATTTGTTTTGGGAACTGAGGGTCAAAGACACAGTCATAGGCAGGGTTTTCTGGTTCAGAGAACAGTCTGATATAGTAGTTCAAAGATAGTTTCAACCTGCGGTTGGACAGTGAGGGTTCACCTGCCTCTGCGTACAGGCTGTACACAGGGGTGGTGCGGAATGCTCCAAGACATAGACGAAGCCCTTGATGGTGGATAGGGTCTAAGAGTTTGAGGTAAGACGGTCTTGCAGAGCCATACACAGCACAACCATAGTCCAGTTTGGAACGGACCAGGGCTCTGTAGAGGTGCAGCAAAGTTTTCTTATCAGCGCCCCAGTGTGTGCTACGACCCGCAGAATATTCAGAGCTTTCTGGCAAGAAGTTTTTGAGGTTTTTAATATGGCTGAGAAAGTTCAGTTTTTGATCAAAAATAACCCCCAGAAATTTTCGCTTCCTTAACAGCTGGAATGGTGGTCTTATCCAGAAGAATTTCAGGATCAGCAAAAAATTGACGAAAAATTGTGAAAATGGATTGACTGGGTTTTGTACGTGAAAAGGTAAACCCGTTGTCCTCGGCCCACTGTTGAATCCTGTTGACACAAAGTTGGAGTCGCCGCTGTACGCTGGCGTAAGAAGCTCCAACTGCGTACAGCGCGAAGTCGTCAACGAACAAAAGAGACTCAGAGCCCTGGCTTACCGATTTCACAATGTCATTGATCTTAATGCTGAAAAGGGCAGGAGAAAGGATGCTCCCCTGAGGTACACCCAACTCCTGCCCATGGATGTCCGAGAGTGTGGTGCCAACACGCACCTGGAACTGTCGATCAGCCAGAAAGTTTTCGATAAACATAGGCAGATAGCCACGAAAACCAAGTTTATGCAAATCCATAAGGATCCCTGATTTCCACGTGGTGTCATATGCTTTTTCTAGGTCGAAAAAGATAGCGACACACATGCTGCTTATTGACAAAGGCGTTGCGTATGGTGGTTTCTAGACGGATTAAATGGTCAACTGTCGAGTGGTACTTGCGGAACCCGCACTGTTCACTGGCCAAAAGGCCGTCGTTCCAGCTTCCACATCAGACGGGAGTTGACCATCTTTTCCATCAGCTTACACAGGCAGCTGGTCAGAGCTATTGGGCAATAGTTTGATGGGTTGGTAGGGTCCTTTCCAGGTTTGGGATTGGAATGATCAGGGCTTTCCGCCAGGAGGGCGGGAAGCACCCTGTGGTCCAGATATGGTTATAGACTTTGAGAAGGGTCTGGAGACAGCTTTCTGGAAGGTGTTTCAAAACCTGATAATGAATGTCATCCAGACCAGGGGCAGAGTCATTGCAGGTTTGCAAAGCTGATTTTAGTTCGCTAATCGAGAAAGGCAGATTGTAAGCTTATCATGGGAGTATAGCTATCTTTTAAGCTAAAAATCATAAAAAAGGTAAACCAAAAAAGTAAACATATACATTATGTAATTTCTCTTGCGTTTCTTCATCTACTAATAATAATAACTGGCTGTGGAGGTATGTGGAGGCACCGGCAATACACAGGGAGAATCAGTGTCAAGCAGTCAAGAGATAACCTACCAGAGGAGATGCTGCGCTACTTCCGAGTCACTACAGTGATGTTCTGTAGTGCCTTTTCTGATGCAGCATAATGCAGGACACCACCTACTAATGACTGTGTGATCAAGCGTCCCCACGTTCTTCCAATGACAGCCCCCCCCCCCCCCCCCCCCCCCCCCCCATGACCTCACAGATATCGGTGACCCTGACAGGAACCCACCTAGGGCACAGATGAGGACAGGAAATTGAAACTGAGAGTCACCGTGAAAGCAGGTCACACAGAGGACCACTGAATTTGAGATTTCTCGTTTCGTTCTTAATTTGATCAAGATATAGTTATCACTTTCAAGATGCTGTTAAAAAACCAAAAATGAAACTCTGGTCATATTCGCAGTCTGCTCTGCCGAAAATGTCGAGTGCCTATACCATGTTGTTTTTAGTTCTATTTCCTGCTTGTCACTGTTAAAATCATATCCTATTAAAAGAAAGGAATCAGAGAGAGAGAGTGTGAGAGAGAGGGGGGAGTGAGAGAGAGGGGGCTGAGTGAACGAGTGAACGAGAGAGAGAGAGAGAGAGAGAGAGAGAGAGAGAGAGAGAGAGAGAGAGAGAGAGAGAGAGAGAGAGAGGGAGAGAGACAGACAGACAGACAGACAAAGAGACAGACAGACAGACACAAACACAAAGACAGACACAGAAAGACAGACATGCACACAGAGACAGACAGACAGACAGAGAGAGACAGTGAGGGAGAGAGAAAAGCAAGAGAGAAAAGAGATATTCAGACAATGAATCATTCATACCATCAATTCATACACACACACACACACACACACACACACACACACACACACACACACAGTGCCAAGTGCAAAACGGGCCTTCAGCCATAATCAGGTGACAATGGGGGTTTACGTGTCAACATGAGAACTGTGCGCAGGGTGAAGACAAGACACAGACAGGCAGGGAAGAAGCTGCGTGGATCCCATGACTAGAAGTCCACAATTCACACAAAGAAGGTGTTCATACATTTCCAGACAAACGTTTCAAGGGAGACAAGTGAGAGAAGAGATGTGAAGGGGATGTGGTGAGGCCTTTCCTTGCAATACAATTTTCGGGTAAGTCTGTGTGTGTGTGTGTGTGCGCGTGTGCATGTGCGTGTGAGTGCATGTGTGGAGGGTTGGGTAAGTGTGGGGGGGTGCAGGCTGTATAGAAAAAAACAAATTTTCATGCCCAGTGCCACCCTGTCTTCATGCCTCGTGTATTTCCCCAAACCATCTGCTTTAGCCTTTACTGACGGTGAACACACGCTCAACCCACAGCGAGTTATGTGATTTAAAGGTCACTTCCACAGTAAAGATCTAAACTGACATCAATGATGGTGATGATGACTACAGGAATCCAGGCAATGCAAGTCCTCTGCTGTCGATTTGCTTGTGTTCATACCCTTTGACTGAATTTGTATATGGATTTTATACCTTCACACATCAATCAATCATATGATTTTCCTTACTTCCTTGCAAGAAAGGTACATCCCCCCTGGGGCCCTGGGGTAAAAGGAGAACAGAAAAAAAAACTCACACACACACACACACACACACACACACATATATATATTTATATATATATATAGAGAGAGAGAGAGAGAGAGAGAGAGAGAGAGAGAGAGAGAGAGAGAGAGAGAGAGAGAGAGAGAGAGAGAGAGAGAGAGAGAGAGAGAGAGAGAGAGAGAGAGAGAGAAGAGAGAGAGAGAGAGAGGGAGAAGAGAGAGAGAGAGAGAGAGACTCAGAGAGTCAAAATGGAGAGGGAGTTTGATACCATAAGTTTTATTCAATTAGTTTCAATGATCTAGGATGCTACAACCACCCACAAAGCCTCCGCACTCATCCTTTTCAAAAGCAAGCCATCTTGAGACAAGCATGCAATCTGCCAGCTAACACAGACAACACTGTTCAACAAGGAACATGCGATGAGGACATGCTTCCTCCTTAATTAGCCAACATTCTGTTTCTCTATAACACTGATTTACCAAACATTTCAAAGTGACCATCATGCACATTTTCTGACTGGGAAATGTGAGAAATGAAAGACCTAAGAATCAAGACAGATAAAAAAAAAAAAAAATCATAATCTCAAGGAAACGTACATCATAGAAATGCTCATAAATGATGAGCATTCACCATAAATGCCTCTGCATGTTCATTCTCAAGTCTAACAATAACCTAAAAAACAGAGACAAAATCTACTCATAATTACTTGCTACTGAATAAATGTTTCAATTTACTGTGGGTTTGACCCAAGTTCTGGGAAATGAATTGTAAAAATCCTGTTTTGACTT
>JADBJO010007331.1:41338-43838 GCA_016801955.1 Conus betulinus | reverse complement strand
GCATCATAAATTACTATATAAATTGAAACAAATTGGTTTGTCTGGAAACATCTACTTTTACATAAAGGACTTGTTGATAAAAAGAAGCATACAAACAAAGGTGGGAAATTCCTATTCGACAACACGCATGCCGACAATGGGTATTCCACAAGGCTCGGTAATCGCGCCCCATCTTTTTAATATATTACTTCATGACCTACCTCAATGTTTGTCAAAAAATGTTAAACTTAGTACAATATGCAGATGATGATTTTGCATGTGGATGAATGTATCCATGAAAAAGAGTCACCAAAAAGAGATATAAATTACTATAGAAAAGCTTATCAAATGGAATTAGATAAACTAAATAACTACTTGCTTGAAAATGGACTAACTCTATCAACTGAGAAAACTCATCTGGTTTTATTTAACAATGGTGCTGATCCACCCAACTACCATCCCTCCATATTGGGTCTGATATTTTGGAATATAAACAAAGGGTAAAGTTTTTGGGGGGGGTTTATATTACTTCTAAATTAAATTGGAATTATCACATTGAATACTTATTAACTAAAGCAAGAAAAAATTTTAATTTTTTTTAAAGTTATTAGTAAGCAATACTGGAGCCAAGATTTCCAGAGTACTGAAACATCTAGCGATAAGTCTTGTTCGCTCTAGGCTTACGTATGGTCAAGAAGGTTTTTTCACTGCTCCAAAATATTTATTAAACAAATTACAAAGCGTGGATTGTAAAGCTTTTCGACTGGCCTTGGGGTTCCTTCCCATACATCAACAATAGCAACATATAGAGAGGTAGGAGTACTTCCTTTAATGAATGCCGTCAGCTTGCCATCGCTAAATATTTGTTAAAAGGCTCTTTAAGTGAAAACGATGTTGAAAAGGAAATTGGCTTAAGATCAGATGTTGATTTCCCAAAACGAGCCAAAAACATATCATGTCTTAAAACAATAAGAACTGAAACTCTAGATACTTTTCAACAATCAGAAATACGATTAGAGGATATGGTAAAATGTAGTAATCCATGTAGTGCTATTCCTCCATGGGAATTACAAAAAGGACATTTTGACATTAATTATACCGATGCAAAGAAAAGTGAGAATATAAATTTTATTGGCACAGTTGCGAATGAGCATTTATTTCTCAATTATCAAATCATCTCAAAGTTTATACCGATGGTTCAGTTCTAGAAAATCACGGAGCTGGTGCTGCTTTCACTATCCCCTACTTAAAGGTCAAAAGAGGTTTTTATATTGGAAAGCACAGATCTATATTTACAGCTGAATTAACTGCTATTCTCATGGCTTTGCATTATTTGCTTGATTTTCCGAAAACTGTGACTCAAATTCTTTTTTGTGTCGATTCAAAATCAGTGTTGTATGCCTTAAGCAATTCAAATTCTAGTGTGAGACAAGATTTGATTTTTGAGATAATCATTTGGTGCATTTCCTTATCCTGCGAGGTAGTAATCTTACATTTCTTTGGGTGCCTTCACACAGTGGAATACATTCAATGAATCCGCAGATAAACTAGCTAAAAACTCTGCATATTATACAAACGAAACATATGATTTGAAAATCCCATTATCACTGAAAGAAGGGTATAGCCTACTGCAGAATGCTTGCTGGAAGCATTTTAGAAAGAAACAAGAAGATGTGGCCACTCATCACCTGCTGACCACCAAACGAGTTTTTTGAAGATGTTTTTATATCTAAGTATGGTCAACTGTCTAACTTAAGCTTTTAACTTCCCTTGCCTATAGATTTAAACTTAATGCTTTTAAGACCAAATTCGCTTCCACATCACATGCGTTTGCGGTGGGAAAATTTCTAATGAACATATACTTTTCCACTGTAGTAAAATGAAAACCTATCTGCCTGTTTTTTCGGAAAAGTCCCTGAAGGAGGTTTTGATAAAACCCCTTTTGATTTGTGACATTGTTTTAGGACTTGTTCAGAGTACCATTTTTAGATTCCTTTATATCTCACTGTTTCTCTATCTCTTTATCTCCTTTCAGTTGCCTGTCTATCCACACACACCCACCCCTCCCCTCCTTTCCTCATTTTCTACCTTGTTTATTCAGTTATTTTAGTTGTCTAAAATCACTTATGTGAGACATGGACACTGATGGCCGAAACAGAAAGAAGAATCCAGGCGTTTGAGACCAGGTGCCTGAGGAAACTACTCCGCATCTCCTACAAAGAACACAAGACCAATGATTATGTGCGGAACCTGGTCACCTACCTAGTTGGGCCCCACGAACCACTTCTGGCAACCGTCAAACGACGGAAGATGGCATGGTTTGGCCACGTCATTCGTCACAACACCTCTCCAAAACCATCCTTCAAGGTACCGTTGAAGGAGGGCGCAGACGAGGACGGCAGAGAAAGAGCTGGTCCGACAATATAAAGGACTGGACCAAAATGACCATGCCAGATCTCCTCACGACAGCTACCAACAGAAGAGCCTGGAGAGAAACAGCGGCTGCCTCATCACGTCCCCC
>JADBJO010007331.1:32500-35712 GCA_016801955.1 Conus betulinus | reverse complement strand
AATTTGAGGGGAGGGGGTGGGAAGCAAGAGGAAAGAGAGAGAGGGAGAGAAATGAGAGAGGAGAGAGAGAGAGAGTGGAGAGGATGAGAGAGAAGAAGGAGAGAAAAGAACGAGAGAAAGAGGACGAAGAGAGGGTTGGAAGAGGTGGAAGGGAGAAGAGGAACAACAGAAATTGAAGGTAGTAATTAAGCATAAAATGTAAATGATTTGAAATGGAAAGATAGAATCGCAGTGAGGGGCAACCTAGCTGGTAGGCTGGAATGCCAGTGAAGAGGCTGGTCAGTCAGCAGACAATTTGCCAACGGCTGGTCTGGGCAGACTGGTTTTGGAGAGAGACAGCCATTAGACTTCAGCCACATCGTAATTGGTGTCGCCTTGGCTGAGGGGCTCTTGAGTGCCTCCCTTTGACCATGGCTGGTCTGGATGGTTTGGTCCGGGAGACTGAGTATAAGCTGAGGTAGACTTGAGATTTTAGGTAAACATCTTTTAGGTGGGATGCTGGACCTTGCCCTAGGTACAAAGTCTGAAGGGTCTGTTCCTCTGCACTTCTACAGATCCAGCCACTTACATGGCGGTCGGCCCAGTTGGTTGTCGGACCCTAGGGGATAGAATGTTCGTTGAAAGAGCAGCCCACAAAGGCCAGATCCTAGGCACTAAGACGCTTGTAGTCGTTCTATTGTGACGCAGACCACAATAGACTTTCTCGAAAGATCTTGTTCAAAGGGGATGGAAGGCCTATATACTCCCAGCGTTCTGGCTCTGAGATCATTTCTTCACTGAGCAGAATCGGGTGAAGGCTGTGTGACGCTGGTTTCAGGTGTTGTGAATGTAAAGGGCTGAAAAGCAACTGCCATTGTTGGGCCGGGTGTAGGCCTAACAGGTGACACGTGGAGCCATAGCGTGTAGCACGCACTGTCCTGAGGTCGGTGGTTTGGTTATGGTTGGTTCAGTCCAACCATGATTTAAAATAAAAAGAGAGAGGAAAACCAACGAGCTGGTGTTGGTGTGGAAGTTGATGTGTCAACTCGCTCTCTTCCCCATCTCCTACCCTCTTCCCTCCTTATCTCCAACACCACTACCCTTACAAAATGGCGTCGCCGACAGGATCGAACATGCCGACCTCAGGACGCGGGAGCCCCAGCGACGACAAGGACAACTCGCAAGTAGTGTTTGGTGGCATTGTTTAGAAACTGGGCCTGCGCGGTCCACTGTTGCTGAAGGAGCAGCCCCAGGCCTCAGCGTGGAGAGCGGTCAGTTGTGGTAGGCGCCCAAGGCCCAACACGCTGCTGAAAGGATGAGTGCCTCATCGGACGGTGAAGGACTCGTAGTTGAGTGGTGGGAAGTGTATCCTTACAGGTCGAGGGAAGGGAGACTTCGCGCCGCGCAGGATGTTGCTAGATGTGTGTGCCTGTAGTCACTGACTATTCATAATTAGTATGATTTTTGTCGTGTTGGTGTGACTGCAGTAAATGGTAGGCAGAATACCCATAAATTTTTTACTGTGAAATGTGGGTGAGAAATTTGATTTTTGAAGGCCTGCTGTTTCTTTGGTTTGTTGTTGTTGTTGTTGTTGTTGTTGTTGTTCAGTTTGTCATGGATACATTAATCTGGAAAGCGATTAAGATGACTCAAGCTACTATGAATGTAGCTGAACGTAAAAGATTGAGAGAAATTATTGACAAACTGAAGTCCAGAGAGAAAATGATGGTAACGGTACGAAGGGAAGCCATTGTGCCTATATTCGGAGTGGGTAGTAAGGCACCTCCAGGAGTTTAGAATGTAGGAATGTAGGAGGTGTCTGGAAAGTCAGCGCCTTGAAAAATGGCTGGAAGACAAGCTAAAGCGATTGAAGATGGCTCTTGACAAAGCGGGGGAGCATTCCCAGAAAGCTGCCTTTGTACAAGACTGGCATAGACAGTCCACTTTGGATCTCCGGGGTGGAGATAAAGTGGTGATATGGAACCAGGTACAAGGTGGTGATAGGAAGGTTTAAAAACCTTTCTGGGAAAAGGGGTGAATTAAGTGTGGCTAGGCTGACCCTTACACATAAAACCATGGGATGGTTTGGATGGGTAAGAGGAGGAGACTAGGGTAGAAATCAGGAAATTTCTTTTTCATCACTTTCCCCATACCCCGAGAATCTCTCCACAGGTCTGCAAGGGAGACCAAATGTGTGAGAAACGTTCTAACATAAACGTAAGAGTCCGGAGCTGATCGCTCTTTGCTAGTCTGGGTAATGACTGCAATGAATCATAAGAGTTTTTTTTTCGGTGAATTTCCTTTTTTTTTTTTTTTTGACTGAAACGAGTTTTAATTATTTGTGCTTTAATGCGTGAGGAAGATTTTTTTTGCACTGTGTTGAAACAAATCGTGTTTTATCCTTGATAGAAGTTTACTGTGTAATCGTTTGGTAAGAGTTAGGTCCCTTTGTTTATTGATATTCTGCTGGACATAATGTGGGTCATGTCGCGGTAGATTTTTTGTGTTTGAAAGGTGATGGATTTGCACTATGAAGGAAAGCACTCGCTGCAGAACGATGGCATGGTAAATGTGCAAATGGTTTCAGTTCATTAGCGCCATGTTCGCTGCTCTTGATGGAGCTATAACAGAGTACTATGTATGTCTTTTGTTGTGTATAAAGCAGCTGGGAGTTTCTTTATTTTCGGCTAGGCTATAAACATAGTATTCGCGTTTTCTTTTGGCGTTTTCTGTTTTGGTCGTTATCAGACAATCAGTTTGCAAGGCAGCACCCTGAATTTACCCCCATTTGGATTCCCGGGAACAAAATCTATCCCGTACCCTCATCACATTGAGTTCAATCACTTTTGTCCTTTGCAAACTGACGCGTCAGATAATGGCCACAAGGATGAGACGAACGTAAATCAGTAATATTCCTGTTAGGGCATGGCAAAAGATGCTCCATGCCTCATGTTACTTACAGTTAGACAGTACTCAGAATGTGCGCTGTTTAAAAAAAGGTATTTTTGTGGAACACTATTTCTCTTCACTTCAGCCAATTAGGCAGACACATGTAATTTTCGGCTGATTGAAGTGTGCTGTGCGACTGGTGACTATCACTTGTATTATAAATGTAAGACGTTTTTTTTTTCTTTCAATCATGTACATTTTTTTCTTTTGTGTATTCTGATGATTCCTGTTGTCAACAATGATATGAACTTTGTGTGTGTGTAACATAGTTTGCCAAACTATGT
>JADBJO010007331.1:20000-25000 GCA_016801955.1 Conus betulinus | reverse complement strand
ACGATAACAAAAGCAACAATGACGACGACAACAACAGCGTTAACAACAACAACAACAGCAACAGCAACAACAAAGATAGCAATGAAAAATTGCTTCTGCAAGAACTGGCAATGCTATGCTCATCATCAACAACGGCAGGAACAACAACAGCAGCAGCAGCAGCAGCAGCAGCAACAACAACAACAACAACAAACAACAACAACAACAACAACGTAACAAAGCTGTGATAGTCGTTATGATATATCACAGTTGAAGGAAATTCTGTCTGGAACTTTATTCCAGACTTTGTGCACCATTCTGGTTTTACACCGATGGCGTACAGGGTTTCTGAGAGTTCTCACAACCTTAAGCCAGTGATGTTTCGTGGTTTTGACAGCTCTCACAACTCAGAGCCAACAATACTTCTTTGTCCCTGATAGTCTTTATTGAGCTTTATGCTAACAGTGTTTCAGGTTTCTGAAAGGTCATGATGCTTCAAGCTGATAATGTTCGAAGCCTCTGATATCTCCGCAAGTTTAAGCCCCATGGAAGTGTCTGACACTTTTTTTTTTATAGCTGGAAATCTTAAACGTTTCCAGTAGTTCTCTCACAGCCGATGAAGTGTTCGACACGTCTCACAGCTTTATTAAGCCATTGACATTTTTCAATACTTCTCACATCTTAAAGCCATTGACATTTTCGACACTACTCACAACCTTAAGCCATTGAAATTCCCGACACAGCTCTGAGGGTCTGAGCCATTGAATTTTTCGACAACTCTCACAGCTTTAAACCATTGTAGTTAACAACACATCTTAACACGTTAAGCTGCTGAAGTTTTTGACACCTCTCACAAATTTCAAGCAAATACAATTGTCGAGACTTCTCAGAGCTTGAAGCCGCTGACGATTTTTGAGCTTTAAGCCTTTGAAGTTCCCAGCACATCAAACAACTTTAAGCCTTTGAAGTTACCAGCCCTTCAAACAACCTTATCGCGCTTTTGAAGTGTCCGACAGTTCTCACAGCTTCAGGCCAATGATGTGTTTCCACAAGTTCTCACACAGCTTCCAGCGGGAAGTGTTCATTGTTTCTGATAGTGTCAATACCTTTAAGCCACCGATATCTGGAGTTTCTGATATCATTTAGAAACTTTTTAATGCCGATGATGTCGAGTGTTTCTAGAAGGATTTTTTTTTGTTACAGCTTTAATCCGATCATGTGGGAAGTTTCTAACAGTTTTCACAGCTGTAAACAGAAACGATATTTTTTTTTTTTGCTTTGTTTCTGACAGACTTCAACCAACGATCTTGGGTATTTCTGACCATTTTCACAGATTTAAGCCGATGATGTTCAATGCTTTTTGAAGGCGCAGAAGAGTTTTCCCAAGATCTCAAGGTCATATGCCGAAGCACTAGTTTGTAAAACAAACAGCCTCAGAGGCAAAGGTCGACAGAAGCCGACTCTCATTGCTCACATCTAAAACCCACTCCCCCCCCCCCCCCCCCCCCCCCCTTTTTTTTTTTTTTTTTTTAAGAATCCGCGAGTTCATTTTTTTTCTTGTTTCTTTGTTGTTGTTTTTTTTTTTTCGGCAAACATGATCTGTAGTTCCGTTAACCTTTGTAGACAGATTTTTTTCCTTTTTCTTTTTTTTTTCCTTTTTCTCTTTTTTTTTTTTTTTTGCGTATTCACAGGTTTAAAGATTCAACTCTCTTGTGGCTGCCGTTAGAGGTTCCTTGTTTCTGAAGGCACGGGCATTGCAGGCAGCGCAGTCCTACACTCTTTGGTCCACTGCTGTGACTGTCCATGTACTTAATGGTCATCTTTCATCACTGGGCAGAGAGAAAGGACAGTTTCCAAGCTAGGAGAATCGGAGAATCCCACTCCAGGAGTGTTTGAAATCACGACCACTGCTGAACACACAAACCATTAAATTAAATGTTGACAGTTCTCTCTCCTCTCTCTCTCTCTCTCTCTCTCTCTCTCTCTCTCTCTCTCTCTCTCTCTCTGTTTAATATCGATTAGCGTCCGTTTTTTGATTGATTGATTGATTGATTTATTTATTGAAATCTCGGACAGAAATAGGATGTGATCATTTTGGAAACTCATGGACATTGGAGGGTAGAAAGTGGGGAAAGGGGCTGGGAGGTGAGTGGGGGGCAAAAGAGAAAGGGGTCGGGTTACGGGGGGGGGGTGGGGGGGGGGACGGGACGGAGAATAAGACGGGGAGGAGGAGATGATGAAATAAGGGGACGGGGGAGGGGGGTGTAAGAACGGTAAAACGGAGCTCTACACTTCACATCTTCAACGGGCTAGTGTGTGTGTGTGTGTGTGTGTGTGTGTGTGTGGTGTGTGTCCCCCCCGTTTCAGGCGCTCCACAAAGCCTTCTCCTGCTCGTAGGAATCAGCTACGAAACGCTCTGGGACAACGATATGGAGGCACTACACACGCAGCCCGAGCCCGTGAAGGTTTCCTGGTAGAGTTTCCGACTGTCCACCTTCACCTCGTAGTAGGCCACTTGAGGCTGACAGTGGTTGGTGTGGCTGGCAGGCCCGTCGCTATGGCACCCCTGCCAAGGATTGTCGGACGACCACAGGTGTGGGCTGTTGCACGTGCGATGGTAGTGCACAGGCGGTTCTCTCTTCAGAACCAGTGTGGCGTAGATGACTTCGGGGCAGGAGTGGTCAAAGTCATCTGGAAAGGATTGTATTGGGGTTAATGAAGTTCACGTCGTGTCGTGTTGCGCGCCTTGGTGGTGCTTGCTTTAAGCTGCTGTGTTGCGTTGCGTTGAGCTGTGTCGTGACGTAATGTACTATGACGTAAGATCATGAATGAGTTGTAGTGTATTGCGCTGTAGAGTGTTTTGCGTTGCGTTGAGTTGTGATGTGACGCAATGCATTATAACGTAACATAATGAATGAAGTGTGGTGGTGTATTGCGCTGTAGAGTGTTTTGCGTTGCGTTGAGTTGTGACGCAATGTATTATAACGTACCATAATGAATGAGTTGTAGTGTTTTACGTTTGTCGTGTGTTTTGCTTTGCGTTGTGTTGTGACGTAATGTGCTATGACGAAAAGTAATGAATGAGTTGTAGTGTATTGCGTTGTAGAGTGCTTTGCTTTGCGTTGAGTTGTGTTGTGACGTAATGTGCTATGACGTAATGTAATGAACGAGTTGTAGTGTATTGCGTTGTAGAGTGATTTGAGTTTGCTTTGAGTTGTATCGCAGTCTACTATAACGTAATATAACAAATGAGTTGTAGTGTTTTATGTGTTGTTTTGAATTGTGTAGTGTGGTACTGTGTTGAGTTAAAGTTGCGTTACATTGTCTTTTGTTGTGTTGTATTGTGCTGCATTACGTTATATTGTATTTGTGTTCTGTTGAAACAAGTGATGAGTCCGATCCAGCAAACGAAAGGCCTAGGAGCAGGCAATACAAATAGATCTGCCTTCGAGAGGGATTACGATGGTTCCCTCATGCAGCTAGTGAAGAGTTTTCATATTTATGATATATTTTCTTATTTTATGTTCTGTTTTCTTCATCTTAACCCCCCTCCGCATCCTTCCCTCCTTAAGTTCAAATCTGTGTCAAGTCATTACTGCGATGACGAAGGGGTTGTTAACCTGCGCTTGTTTTTTCCCCACCACTATCAGATTGTTCGTCTTTGTATTTGTCTGATTTTATTCAAGTTTAAAAGGCTGTGCCAGTCTTGAATAAAAGTTTCTGTGAGTTAGGTTTTCTTATGGGAGCAAGAGTTACCCTACTTGTTTATTGTTTTGTGTTGTTTTATATTGTATTGCTTTGCATTGGGTTGTATTGTCTTATGTTGTGTTCTATTTATTGTATTGGATTGTTCGTCTTTGTATTTTTCTGACTTTATTCAAGTTTAAAAGGCTGTGCCAGTCTTGAATAAAAGTTTCTGTGAGTTAGGTTTTCTTATGGGCGCAAGAGTTACCCTACTTGTTTATTGTTTTATGTTGTTTTATATTGTATTGCTTTGCATTGGGTTGTATTGTCTTATGTTGTGTTCTATTTATTGTATTGTATTGTACTGGACTCTACGGCATTACGAAATATAATTGTCACAATTGTCTTTCTGACTGTCGTCTACCATGTTTCTACCTCCGTGGACCACACGTGGAAACTCTGACACACCTTTTCATTTCATAGCAGTTCCTGGCATGCTTATGGCTCTCTCTCTGCTATTTGGCAGTTAGATGGTAGAAATGGTAAACATTGTACACGCTGTTCACATTGTACACGCTGTTCAGAGTGCCTGTCTCTATTATCTGGAGTTAGATGGTAGAAATGGTAAACATTGTACATGCTGATCAGAATGGATTCTGCATGGTCTCTTCATGCCCCTATGGCTTGGGAAGTGTTTTCGTGTGGCACTGACATTCTTTTCTGAATGAATTTTTAGTGTGCTTCGCTTTATTCTCCAGGGCTGAATATTCAAGGGGGGTGGGGAGGTGGGGGGGGGGGGGGGGGGGGGGGGGGGGGGGGGTATACCTGGCATTTTCAGCACCACCACGCACAACATGCCTTAAATTACCAATAGCTCAGCTATCATGCTGTAATCGGTTATTTCGCCTGTGGATTTATTTTCATTGTGTGTGTGTGAGTGTGTGTGTGTGTGTGTGTGTGTGTGTGTGTGTGTGTGTGTGTGTGTGTGTGTGTGTGAGAGAGAGAGAGAGAGAGAGAGAGAGAGAGAGGGAGGGAGGGAGAGAGAGAGAGAGATGCCATCATAATCCTCCTCTCCCGCCTGCCACTTTTTAACTAACCATACACTACACAAGACTAGAATTATTTAACCAAATGGTGTTACACAAGACTAGAATTATTTAACCAAGTGGTGTTACATCAACAAGCAGCCGTAAATGCAAATTCATCGTCTGCTTTGCTTTGTAATGTTGCGTTTTGTTTCTTGTTTGCGCTTGACGGACCTGTTGGGAACAGAAAACAAAACGAAACAAAAAAGCTCTTCTGTTTGGTCGACTGGGTTACCATAATTAAAAACTGGA
>JADBJO010007331.1:12500-15000 GCA_016801955.1 Conus betulinus | reverse complement strand
ACTTAAAAAAAAGACACCCCCCCCCCCCCCCCAAACAAATCCACTTCACCAATATCCCTCCCCTCATTATATACGTTCTGATCACCGCCATTATTAGCACTATTATTGCCATTAATAATCAGTATGATCACCGTCACCATTACTATTTCAGCTCCCAACATCCCCTCCTTAACGGCCTCGTTTTCAGTTAACGGCCATCTTGAATTTGCACCGAACATGAGAAGATAAGAGGTTTCGCGTTCTTCGCTTTCACTGTCCTAAATGTTATCATTTTGTTTTTTGCCTGAAGAAGACCCAAGAGGTCGAAATGCATTGTGTCTTGTCCCTGTACTTTGTTTGTCTGTGTCCTTGGCGGTAACTAACCCCCTCTCGTTCTAAAAAAATGTTTATTTTTCCGCCCTCAGTCACCCCTTTTTGAAACTATTTTTCTCCTTTACGTCTTCTTGTTCTTGTTTCTCTCTCTCTCTCCTCTCTCTCTCTCTCTCTCTCTCTCTCTCTCTCTCTCTCTCTCTCTCTCTCTCTCTCTCTCTCTCTCTCTCCTTTTATTTTTAGTTTATGAGGCTTCGTACAAGATCTGATGAACTTGTATTATGGGAGCAGGAGATCAGTTTACTGTTCAAAATGCACAATGCACGTTATCTAACTCTTCTTCTTCCTGTTATTATTATCATTACTATCATCATCATCATCATCGTCACCATCATTATGATCATCATCATCATCATCATTATATTATCACCATTATTCTTATTATTATTGTTGTTGTTGTTGTTGTTGTTGTAGCTGTTGTTATAATCATTATTATTGTTGTTGTTGTTGTTGTTGTTCTTCTTCTTCTTCTTCTTCTTCTTCTTCTTCTTACTCTTACTATTATCATTCTTCTTCCTATTGTTGTCATCATTATTACATTATCATTATCATAAGCAATAGTAGAAGTGGTGGTGTTAGTAGTAGAAGTCATCATTATCATCATTTATTTCTATCATCATCATCATCAACATGATCATTAATATTATAAATATTATCATTAGCATTGCTGTTATTATTGTCATTGTTATTATCATATATACTATATTAGTATTGTTGTTGTCATCATTAATATGAATATCATCATTACATTATGAATATTCTCCTTCTTTTCACTATTACTATTATCATCATCATCATCATCATTATTTACTATTATTATCATCATGAATATTGTCAACATCATAATGACTGTTATTATCATATTATCATTATTATAATTGTCATTATTATTATTATTATTATCGTTGTTGTTAGACCTCACAGGAGCAGGACCAGTTCGCTGGTTTTTCCAGTCTCCTTCATCTGCCGGTCCATCTCCAAGTCACTTATGGCAACCGTTCTAGACAGTCTCCAGCAAGTGCCGAATCCAAGGCACAGCAGAGCGGGTACCATCACCATCAGGAGTCTGGAATATCAGCATCGGCCGCATAGCAAGAGTCTGGACGTGTGGCTCTTTGTGCAGGCTCGCAGGCATCCGCATCATCATGGTAGACGGAATAGCTCAGTGGTAGAGCGCCGGACTCGTGATCTCGGTGAAAATGGAGCTCCGGGTTCGAATCTCCGCCGGGCCGCTTCGGTACAGGGGGATTTTCCCCACGGAGTTAACATTGGTTCTGACTCGATTTCCCATACAGTTCTTCGAATGAGACTATAAACCGAGGTTCCCTGTGTGAACGCACGCATAACATCTTGCACACACGTACAATCCCATCACCAGCTTTCGGAAGAGAAGGCCAGTTTGGCGGTTGGTATGGATGACACGTTACATATACGGTACCATGCACCCTGCGTAAGACATTGAAAGAATGAAGGAAGTTAGGAAATTGAGTGAACGATATGAACGATATTGACTGGATGACACGGGAAACGACTGAATGAAGCGCCGGCTGGCAGCTCTTCAGACGGCACTACCTAGGTAGACAGCCCGTTGCGTGTTCGTGAGCGTGGGTTTTCAGCGCCTAGAATCTTTGGCAAGAGGCTTTATGTTTGCGATGCTATTATTATCATTATTATGATTATGATGACGACGACGACGACGACGACGACGATGACGATGATTGTTGATTTGTTTTTTAGTTGTCGTCGTTGTAGTCACCATCATCATCTTTCTTCGTCTTCGTCGCCGTCGTCGTCGTCGTCGTCGTCGTCATCTTCTCCTTCTCCTTCTTCTTCTCATGATTTTCATTATTCTTATTGCAATTATCATCATCATCATCATTATCATCAACATTATCATTATTATTATCATTGTTATTATTACTATCATTATTATTAATCTTCTTCTTCTTATGATGATAATAATAATAATAATATAATAATAATAATAATAAATAATAATAATAATAATTATTATTATTACTATTATTATTATTTTTATTACTCTTCTTCTTTTTCTTCTTTTTTTCTTCTTCTTCTTCTTCTCTTCATTACGATTATCAAATTGTTTTCATTCTTTCACAGTGCTCATTCT
>JADBJO010007331.1:5000-7500 GCA_016801955.1 Conus betulinus | reverse complement strand
CAATGACTGCAAGAAATATTAAATTATAAACAAAGCATGCTCTTATGTCTCAGATTGTAGAAATAAGGGGGTGATAAGCCTTCATATCTGCAGTGGTAGATGATTCTGCCTAACTGACAGTATGTGCTTGAGTGGGTGAATGGGGAATAATAAATGCTTCTCAAAATGAACCTTCAGCAAGCTTATAGTCTCCGAAGCGGGAGACCATCTCCAATGGGGAGGAAGCTCACTAACATATAACTCCTGGTCAGATACCGGTATTTCGAAACCTGATTGTTTTTCCTCCTCAGTGACCGCGGAAAGTGGTAATTTGACTCCTCTGCTTTTTCGGTTTTAAGAAGAATGCTATACCAGAAAAAGGCTGGTGTGCAATATCGTAGTATGTTTGTTGAGTTTTCAAAAAAACTAACCAAAGGTGCCACCTAAGAAGCAAAAGAAAATCATGACAGAACAAAACAAGCTACATTTTCTTGTGAAAAGTAGAAAAATTCTCAGCATCTGAAGTTAATTATCTTATCTAAAGTCTTTTCATCGTGTCGATGATTTTAGACTCTAGCATAATAAACAGCGATGATTTTAGACTCTAGCATAATAAACAGCGATGATTTAGACTCTAGCATAATAAACAGCAAAGCTTAACATTGAAAGATTGAATAGATTTATAAACTGATCCTAAAATAACTTAACATTAGAAACAGGCAAAATATATTCTGCGACTTCGGAGGAGGTAGGAAAGTTTTCATCGAAGCATATTTTACCAGTATATGCTCAATTGTCAGTTCTGCACAGCAGACACACTAGATGCATTTACTGTACTTTGTTGTTAAAGCATCTGAACGAATGTTTCAACATGTGGATGAACATTACTCATTTTACATATTGCACACAAAAACATTTGGCCTGTACAATGATCATATCAAAAGCCACATCTGTTTCATAGGCACTGAAATACAAATATATGTATTTCTATTTCTATTTCTTCACGCTAAGACATAAGAGCAAGTTTTGTTTTATAATTAAATATTCCTTGCAGTTTTTGCAACACCAAGCTGCTCTGTAAGTTGCTGGAATGGTGCTCGGTTACTTATCCTTGGAATTTATTAGTCATTATATATATATATATATATATATATATATATATATATATATATATATATATATATATATATATATATATATATATATATATATATTAGGAAGCCAATATCTCTTAATAATGCAGATGATTTAAACAGATGCAAGAACGATACAGTCACCTCTGCAGGAACTTTTGTGTGACAGTTTGATATACACACAAAGAGTCTGTGAGATGTTTTCAGAGATGTTTCTTTGTTTTTAAATAGATGTTAAACAGCAAAAGGTTTAGATTTCGGAACAGAGCGCTCTGAACAGATGTACTTGAAAATGCAAAGCTGATTTTGAACATGTGTATCTGAGTAGGTGGTCAAGTTAATTATTAAGTCCTCGCCTCCCCCCCCCCCCCCCCCCGCCCCCGTCCCTCTCGCCCTACCCTCGTGTGCTCTCCTCCCCCACTAACCACTGAGCAACTGGGACACCTGATTTTTAGGAAAGTTTAAGCCTTATGAAGTTCACTTTTGTTCCTCCTTGACCAGATCCAGCTTGAACACCTCTCTGTTGCTTCTGCCATTGCTTTCAGGGCTTTTGGTTTTTTTCCCTCCCTGCAACTGAGAGCTGTTTTCATGAGGCTGTATGCAGACGTTCCTACACAAACCCCTAGCTCTATTTCTGCAGTGGGACTTTAACCTGATAGCCTTCTCTCCTCAGGCTGTTTTGCCAGATCAGCATACTTTTCAGTCTTGTAGATTTGAGCTGCCTCCATTCTGTTCTCATATGGCACCGTGAGCTCGATCATGATCAGCTGCTTGGTTGACTGAGAGTGGACTGCTATGTCTGGTCTCATACCACTACTCCCAGTCATCTGCCCCCGTCCAGCAGACTCTGCCTGCATGTTCCGAGTGGCACTGTTGTTCTTGGCCATGATTCGCTGCCTCCTGCCGTGAAGAATGTTGCGGGGTGCTTTTTGGAGTCCTGATTTTCCCTTTTGTGGTAATGTAATTGTAGTATGTCCAGTTTTTAAAAAAAATATAATTGTTTGCTGCATGTATGTAATTGACACAATACTCTCTCTCTCTCTCTCTCTCTCATCTCTCTCTCTCCCTCTCTCTCTCTCTCTCTCTCTCTCTCCTCCCTCTTCTCTTTCTCTCTCTCTCCCTCTTGGTCTCTCTCTCTCTCTTTCTCTCTCTCTCTCTCTTTTTTCTTTCCTCTTTCTTTCTTTCACCTGTCTCTCTCTTCTTTCTCTCTCTCTCTCTGTCTCTCTCTCTGTCGTCTCTCTCTCTCTCTCTCTCCTGCTCGTTACTCTCTCTCTCTCTCATCTCTCTCTCTTTCTCTCTCTTTCTCGTCTCTTCTCTCTCTTCTCTCTCTTTCTCTCTCTTTGGTCTCTCTCTTTCTCTTCTCTCTGTCTCCCTCTTCTCTCTTCTCT
>JADBJO010007330.1:101063-114928 GCA_016801955.1 Conus betulinus | reverse complement strand
AATCATTCATTACCAACTGAAAACATCACAATCATCATTACCAACTAAACATCAAACAATCATTCATTACCAACTAAACATCACAATCATTCATTACCAATTGAAACATCCACAACATTACCATTGAATATCACAATCATCATTACAACAATGGAAATCACAATCATTCATTACCAATTGAAACATCACAATCATTCATTACCAACTGAAACATCACAATCATTCATTACCAACTGGAACATCACAACATTCATTACCATTGAACCATAAAAAACATCACAATCAAACATTACCAACAAACATCACAATCATCATACCAATTGAAAACATCACAATCATTCATTACCAACTAAACATCACAATCATTCATTACCAACTGAAACATCACAATCATTCATTACCAACAGAAACATCATTCAAAATCATTCATTACCAACTGGAATATCACAATCATTCATTACCAACTGGAACATCACAATCATTCATTACCACTGGAATATCATCATCATTCATTACCAACTAACATCACAATCATTCATTACCCACTGAAACATCACAATCATTCATTACCAACTGGAATATCACATCATTCATTACCAACAGAAACATCACAATTATTGATTACCAACTGAAACATCACATCATTCATTACCAACTGAAACATCACAATCATTCATTACCAACTGGAATATCACAATCATTCATTACCAACTGGAACATCACAATCATTCATTACCCCAACTGGAATATCACATCATTCATTACCAACTAAAACATCACACATCATTCATTACCCACTGAAACATCACAATCATTCATTACCAACTGGAATATCACATCATTCATTACCAACAGAAACATCACAATTATTGATTACCAACTGAAACATCACATCATTCATTACCAACTGAAACTGAACACATCACAATCATTCATTACCAACTGAAACATCACAATCATTCATACCAAGTGGAATATCACATCATTCATTACCAACAGAAACATCACACATCATTCCATTAACCAACTGAAACATATCAATCATTGATTACCAACAGAAACATCACAATCATTCATTCCATTACAATTGAAACATCACAATCATTCATTACCAACTGAAACATCACAATCATTCATTACCAACTGAAACACCACAATCATTCATTACCAACTGAAACATCACAATCATTCATTACCAACTGGAACATCACAATCATTCATTACCAACTGAAACATCACAATCATTCACAACAAACTGAAACACTACAACCACAACAAACTGAAACATCGCAATCATTCACAACAAACTGACACATCACAATCATTCACAACAAACTGAAGTATCCATCGCATCATTCATTACTAACTGAAACGTTACAATCATTCACAAAAGCTAAAGCAACAGTTATTTACAACAAACTTTAAGCGTAACATAACAATCATTCATGACAAACAGAAACATCCCAATCATTCATGACAAAGTGAAATATCAATAATTCATATGGACCACCACCTTACTTCCCCATTGTCAAGAATGGTATGGACCACCATCTGACCTTACCTCCCCACTGTTGGAGTGGTAGACCAGCTGGCTGAAGGTCTCCAGACCCCACAGTGCCCCCCACACCTCCTTCGCCGTCACCACCGCCTTCCCTCTGCTGACCTGCAGCTGGTCTGAAAACAGTGTGCGACTTTCAGCACTGCAGTTTTTGGCATTGTCAGTCCAGCAAACCCCATGGTAGGTGGACACTAAGAAATATTCTTCTCTTGACTGTAAACAAACAACTCCAGCAAACACCATGGCATGTGGATGCTAGGAAACACTCTTCTCTCGACTGTAAACAAACAACTCCAGCAAACACCATGGCATGTGGATGCTAGGAAACACTCTTCTCTCCGCTATCCAGCAACACCAGGGCTTTTGGACTCCAGGAAACATTCTTCCAGCTATAAACAAACAACTCCAGCAAACACCATGGCATGTGGATGCTAGGAAACACTCTTCTCTCGACTGTAAAACAAACAACTCCAGCAAACAACAGGGCTTTTGGACTCCAGGAAACATTTTTCTCTTGATTGTAAACAAACAACTTAAAGCGACTTTCCGAAAACACCTGCCAGGGTGTGATCATTACCAATACCACCTATGGCTGGGAGGACCGGGATTTGAACCACCTGCTCTGAGCTTGCTGAGCGTTCTAAGGTTTTGACTAGGAAGACTAGGATCACACAACTGAGTTTCACCCACTTACCTGACACGTATCTGAGAATGCTGCTCTATATTTCCAAAAGAACGATACAGGTTTCTGCAGTTCTTGGACCCAACTGATGCATCGATACACTATGGAAATAATGATTATGAAAGGAGCCCATCATGATCGCAGGTTCTGCGTGACCTCACTTTCGGTATTCCCTCTACACTCATTCCTGTGGCTTGTCTGTCGTGTGGATAAATTCTGTTGAGTGATGTGGTGGCATGATTCCTCCGTAAGGAAAAACGCACAATCAATTGTGTTTTTTTGGACTTGGCAATGACAGACATCAGCTAGGCGTTTAGCTGATGGCATCCTGTAAATGTCTAGTAAAGTTCAGACTATAAACCACGACTTTTTTTTCCCCAGCTTTAAACCCTGCGGCTTAAACACTGATGTGCTTATTTGTGGGATTTTTCCAATTCCAGGAGCTTCACACCCTCGTCTATTCTTAGCTTCTCTGTAAACTCACCATATTGTGTTTACTGTTCATGAATTTTTCGATGAGCTCCATGTTAGAAGTGTTTACTGTTCACGTTGTTACAGTGTTAACTGCTCACATTTTAAATCAAAGCTGCACCACTCAAGCATTCAGATCAGTTGCTCAAGTACACACCCTCATCATGCCGAAAACGCGATGATGAAATGCCAATGATGCAGCTTTCAAGTTGAAGGTGATCGACCTGCCCATCGAAAAAGACATCGAGCAGCTGCACAGGGGCTTGAAATAAATGAATTGATGATACAATGTTGGAGGAAGCAGCGTCGAGAACTGTCTCATTGCAAGAAGACGACAAAGGACTTCAGAGGGCAGCTGGAATGAGTGGTATGAGTGGCATGTTGTTGACTGACCAGCAAGCCAATCACTTTGTTAAAGATACAGCCAATGACTTCACATAAGTCAACAATATCTTGCACAGGCAATCAATGTGCAGCTGCTTTTATGTGAAGCACATCCACCCAACCTCTTTCCCTCCCCCTGTCAATCTCCTCCATCCCTCTTCCTCCATTCTCCCCATCTAAATATCACCTAAAGCTTAGCTAAGGGAACTGATTCACACATGACCTTCAACCTAGCTAAACATTTCTGTCCACACATGATTCATAGCCTGGCTAAAGGAAGCCATTAATTAATAAACTCATGACCTTCAGTCTAGCTAAGGAAATCCGTCCACACATGAACTACAGCCTAGCCAAGAAAACCCCATCCACATGCCCTACAGCTTACCCAAGGCAACTCATCCTTACATGACCTACAGCCTAGCCAAGGCAACCCATCCTTACATGACCTGTAGCCTAGCCAAGGCAACCCATCCTTACATGACCTGTAGCCTAGCCAAGAGAACCCACCCACATGACCTGTAGCCTAGCCAAGAGAACCCACCCACATGACCTGTAGCCTAGCCAAGGGAACCCATCCACACATGACTTATGTGACCTATAGCCCTGCAACCCTTATCAGTATTTTCATTTAAAAGTGCTCTTTCCTACGCCAAAGGACTCTGACCATTTTGACATTAAATAAGTAACGTGTACAGCACACCAAACTCAAATCCTTATCAACAGATTCTGAACGAAGCAACAGAGGAACACAATTCAAATGAAGCTGATTAAATATGTTAATGGAATGAGAGATCCAGTGGTGTAATCTTACCAAAAAAGGTAGAAAAGACAGCATGATAATCTGATATTTCTTACAGGATTCATCCGATTCCAGACTGGGGTAGATGCCCTGACATGGTGCAGACACATCCACTGACAGTTCACTGACGACTGCCCCCCACCTGACTGAATACCTGCACAAGCTTGGGGCTCAACCTGTTCAACAGGAAACCAGTCATTCATTGAATTTATTCAACTCATTCAGCAAATCATTGAGTTGAGCGTTCAATTGAGAAAAACAAATTTTTTGCTCTGAAAGATAGACTTTGTAATCAATCACGGACATATAGGCATTTTAATTGCAATGAAAGCATACTTAAAAATTTTTTTTTTCTGTCAATATAAACCATGAAAAAGTGTGTGTGCATGTGTGTGTGAGTGCATGCATGTGTGCATGTGTGTGTGCATGTGTGTATGTGTGTGCATGTGTTTGTGTTTGTGTGTGTGTGTGTGTCTGTGTGCGCATGTACATGTATACGTGGATGTTTGTATGCACATTTAGAAAAAAAAATGAGTACATGCGCATGCTCTCACACATGTGTGCATGTGTTAGTATGAGCAAGCATGTGCACGTGTCTGTATACGAATGTGCATGTGTAAATGTGAGAAAAGCATGTCAAAGCAGGTGGCTGTTCTCTTGTAGATAATGAAGTCAAGACTGAAAATGAATTTTGAAAGCCCCCTTCAACTTCACAAACCTGGCATTTGCTCTTTTACTGAAGAATGCAGTTATGCACATTTCATGCCGTTTTCATCCTCCCACTTAACTTCTTGACCTTGTGTTGGGTGTGGATTTTTTTTTTTTAATCCAGCACTCATTTTCTTTTAATCTTGATTTCTTTTTTTTTTTTTTTTGGGGGGGGGGGGGGGGGGGGGAGGAGGGGGGAGGGGAGGGGAGGGGTGGGGTGGGGGGACGGTTGACGGTTGGGAGGAAGGGAGATGAGGGGGGCTGGGAAGAACTCTTCAAATGCTTTGACAATGGTGAATCGATGGAAAGTCATGGGTGGGGAGAAGTAATGGTGTGGTTGGGGCTTGGGGAGTATGTGGGAATTGGTGGGAGGTTGGAGCGAGCGACGAGAGAGAGAGGGAGCGAGAGAGAGAGAGAGAGAGAGAGAGAGAGAGAGAGAGAGAGAGAAGAAGAGAGAAGTGGGGTGGGGGTGGGGGTCGTCTTTTCCAATATTTGGTACCTGCAACGCCGTATCTTACCTCCCCCTCCCTGTATTTCCCTTGTCAGCAAGTCTGCCGAAGATCACTCGTTGGTAACGAACAAACAAACGCTTCTCTCAAAATTCCGCAATCCGCTCCCGACACCGTAAAGCGAAAACTGTCAGCATCCAACGTGTTGACAGTTCCAGTCGGCTTGTACGTCTTCGGCATCGGCCATGGTTCGCCAGTTGACGGAGTCACGGCCAGCGAGGGAAGTATCAGCCCTCCAGACAGAGTAAAGAGGAACGCAAAAGCAAGAATCTCCCGGTAAAATTGTCGTGGGTTCACCATTTTGGTTCGAGAGAAATCATGTGATACTGCACATGACTACCATCACATGACTTCATTTTTTTTGTTACAGCAGACTTTAAAAACGACCAAAGACGCAACAAATAAGTACAGACATCAAGAAAGTTATTAAACGAGAGGGAACACGATAGAGAATTGATTTGGATTAAATCTAGTTTAATATCAGCTGCTAAGAATCTGTCACTGAGTGTGTGTGTGTGTGTGTGTGTGTGTGTGTGACCGCGCGCGCGCGTGTGTACGAGTTTATGCGCGTGTGTGGCCACTATCAAATTCTGTCTATGTCTACTACTAGTAGCCTGCATGGGTACTGCTGTAGATATAAACTCGGTAAAGTTCATGCTTCACAGTGAACAGTTCGACTGCTTTAACAAAATATAGGGCCTAGGCTGGCTTTTGTGTTATACGGTTCAGCAACAGCCTAAGTGTCCCAGTTATACACGTGTTAGGTTTTCAAAAGATTCACACAGTGAAAACAATGACAAGTAATACGACTTTTGAAAGTGCACTGGCTCTTTGGCTTTAATTAGACGTACTTTCAAATAGCAGTGCATGTCTGACGCCATTGTGTCAGGTCTGTCTAGCCAAAAATAGTTACCCACTATGGGCGTACAAAGAAGGACATATAAAAAATTGAGGCTGTGCAATGAAGATCGGCACGTTTCGTTTTAAATTGTTACAAAAGAACCGCTAGCGTCTCCAACCTGTTGCACCACCTCGGATGGACATTCCTACAAAGCCCACGTAAGATAGCAAGGCTTACCATGATGTACAAAATCATTAACAACAAGGTCCAAATTCGTAGCCTAAATCCCAGAAGCCAAAGTTGAGAGCACCTAAGGAGAGGGACAGAAGAGCACACTCAGGGCAGCTTGCTAGTCTTCAGTGTCAACCGGTGTTATTCGTTCCTCCGGCGAACCATCCCTGAGTGGAACGATTTACTGGCTGAGGCTGTGTTCGAGCCGCGTCTCTTGGCGTGTTCACGTCGGGAGCTCGTAATCTCCACCAGTAGTCACAAGCTGGGTTTTTTTTTTTTCCTGCGCTTACCCCTTCGTTACAAGTGTCAGCATAATCAGCCTGTTGATGCGGATGAAGATGAAGGCGTAGGCCTACTATTTTTTAAACTACTATTTTTGGTCTGGCTCAGCACGTAGGCTATTTATATCTGCTATTATTTTGTTGTTTTGACAAGAAACTCTTGGTACTTTGCAGATGCAGAATTAAATTCACAGGATGGAATCTTCTACATCGATAACTGCCTTCAGCATCGTCTCTCCTGACGATAGTTTGTGCAACATCTCTTCCTCAGTATCTTTCTAGGGGTGGGGTGGGGAGGGGGGTGGGGATGGTCTTATTTCCGTGCCGTATAAGTGGATTACACTCAAACCGCCCATCAAATGATTTTTTTTTTTCGTACACTATGGCCTTTACCCACCCGTGGCTCTTCTTCACAAGCGCTTAACTTTCCTACAAATATCAGGTGTCCCAGTGGCTCAGTGGTTAGAGTGCGAGTCATTAAGTGGAAAATGAGCATGTCCAGAGGGTCATGGGTTCGAATCCCAGCCATGGCTCGTCCCAAGATGGGGAAAAAAGGGCAGCAGAGGGACATCATCCCGGAGTTATTGAACCGGGTGTGGCCCAACCCCCCTAGAGTGTCAGGAGATAGGGCCGAAACACTTGCTTTGAAGCTGGGGGCTCCTCTTCAGAGGACTCTCTGCTGCCACGCTCTCCACGAGTTTCTTTCTACTTTCGACGTGGCCCCAACTCCCAATCCCCTACCCCCTCCCTTTCTTTTTCTGTTCTCTTTTTGTTGATATTTTAACATCAATGCATGACCGCTTTTTTTTGTTCATATATTATTTCATTTCATTGCACTTTGTGGTCCCTACTCAGGGCGAGGACTGGATGTGAAATAGCACATCAGTGCTCATCTGTCATCCTCGTGAAAAATTAATGTTATCTTTTCCTCTTATTTCTCTCAGAGAGAGAGAGAGAGAGAGAGAGAGAGAGAGAGAGAGAGAGAGAGAATATGTGAGTGTGTGTGCGTGCGTGCGCATGCGTGCATACTTACTGTTTTGGGCTGCCATAAAAGCTGCAATGTTCACAAATGACTAGAAAATTTAGTGCCTCGATAGCGCAGTAGGTATAGCGCGTCAGTCTCATAATCACAAATGACACTAACAGTTCGCTGCGACTGCGGCATAGCAGCGGACGCCAAGGGAGCGGTGGCAGATGTCCTTTGATGTGACAGGTCAGTGTCAGGCGGCACAGCGATCCTTCCAGCCGTGTGGGAGACGGCGGGTCCTGCCTGCCTCGCTGGGGGACGGCTCCTAGAGAAGTGGGGCGATCGGCGATGGAGCGCTGCCTGACTACGACTACCTTGGCCCAGGATACCGTGCTCGGAGTCAGGCAGACAAGGGGGTTGAAGTGAAAAATTGCCGTCTCGGCCATAACCTGCCTGTACCCACCGAATTTTAGGGATTCGGGCAGTGCTCCAGCGACTTTCGTCCTGCTCCCTCCGTGAGGAGGCGGCCTCACGCGGCGCAGAACCATCGCCACCCAGGCACGAAGAAGGCCGCCTGGTGCTCCAGAAGACAGCCTTTAGGTTGGGGAAAAGAGGCAAAATAAACCGACGCCCATCGTTGGCCGACCAACAGCCGAATTTGAACTGAAGTTCGAAAGGAACAAGAGCTCGGAGAGAGTTACGACGGCCCCACACGCAACTCTCCCACTGCTGTCTGCGACGACAGTTGCCACAGAACATGCAGACCTGCGTCTGCGGGTGCCTCAGGCCAGTAGGACGTTAAACGCACTCCTGAGCGCAGAAATGAGAGGGATGGGAATGAAAATACACCCAGTATGTGTGTACGTGGGAGACTGGTGTAGCGCTGTTTTAACTCCATTATTATCGTTAGGTCTCTCTCTCTCTCTCTCTCTCTCTCTCTCTCTCTCTCTCTCTCTCTCTCTCTCTCTCTCTCTCTCACACACACACACACACACACACACACACACACACACACACACACACACACACACACACACACACAGACAGTTCACACACACACACACACACACACACACACACACACACACACGCACGCACGCACGCACACACACACACAAACGCGCGCGCGCGCGCACATGCGCTTAAATTTCCCCAAGGTAAGGATACACAGTTTATCAGCTTCTTTATTTCACATAAAAAGAAAACTCCGCAGACTGTACTCCGCAAAACTTATATGTATTTACCGACAACCTCTTAAAAAAGCAAACCAGCACAGCCAAAACAAGACACGACCGGAAACAGCAACCCGCAAAAGGGAGACAATCACAGCAGCTGGTCAGTGCGGCAAGGCGTGATCGACAGGGAACTGGTGGGTGCCGTGGAGGATCTGGGTTGTTCACTGGAACAGAGCAGACCAGACCCACAACCTGTTCAGCGCAAGGTGTGAGAATGAACACGTCGTGTGCCTAGGATGCTGATTATAAGACCCCTGTCTTCTGCCCACCTTCCCTGTCTACTGACTTCTGCAGTGCAATGGGTATAGCTGCTGTTTTGGGCATCTTCACGCACACACACACACACACACACACACACACACACACACACACACACACACACACACACACACGCACATACACACACGCACATACACGCACAGGCACACGCGCATCACATACGCTGGCAGACTCACATGGGCCCGTGCCTACACACCCATTCACACACATACCTATATACACGTGTACACTCACCACACACACACATACAATGATAATAATGACAAAGACAATGTTATGTAGGTACCCAAGGTCTGACCAGCGAGTTGGGCTAATGCGCAGGACAGATATCTGCTGAGTCGTAGCCACGAGACTCTTCTTTATTGTGTGTGAACAATCACCCAGTTATGACCAAGAAGAAAACGATACACACCAATGCCACCAATGGTCTCTGACTGATTCCCCAGTAATCACCATGAAGAAGACAATACTCACCAATGCTACCGATGGTCTGTGACCAATATCCCAATTATCACCAAGAAGAAAACCATACTGACCTATGCTACCAGTAGTCTGTGAACATTCTGCTATCAATATTCTGTGAACAGTCACCCAGTTATCACCAACAGGAAGACAATAGTCAATGATGCTGCCGATGATTTGTGAACAATCACCCAGTTATCACCGAGAAGAATACAATACTCACCGATGCTACCAATAGTGTGTGAACAATTTGCTATCAATAGTCTGTGAACGATCGCCCAGTTGTTACCAAGGAAAAGACGATACTCACTGATGCTACCAATGGTCTGTGATTAATCCTCTCAGTTATCATCACCAAGAAAACGACACTCACCAATGCTACCAACAGTTTGCAAACATCACCAGCTTATCATCACCAAGAAAACGACACTCACAAATGCTACCAATAATTTGCGAACAATCACCCAGTTATCATCAACAAGAAAACGATACTCACCAAAGCTAAATAATGGTCTGTGAACAATCACCCAACAATATGACCAAGAAGAAAACGATACTCACCGATACTACCCAATAGTCTGTCAACAATCTGTCCCATCACCAATGCTACAAATGGTCTGTGAACAATCACCCAAATTATGACAAAGAAGAAAACGATACTCACTGTTGCTACCAATAGTCTGTCAACAATCACTCAGTTATCACCAAGAAGACGACGATACTCACTGATGCTACCCATCGTCTATCAACAATCACCCAGTTCTCACCCAGCAGAAGACCACGACACTCACCGATGCCACTAATGGTCTCGATGACCTGCGCTCCGTTGATGGCGGTCAGCCTGACCCGAAGCTGCCGGTGATGGGCCCTGAGTTGAAGATGAAGTGACCATCGGCACTGTGCCTGGTGGGCTGCCAGCCCTGGTGCTCCACCTCCATCAGGTGCACGGGCAACCTGTGGCAGTGCCAGTCAACCCTCGCTTCGTGCCGTCGCTTGTATGTCATTTCTCCTTTCTTTCTTCCCTTCTTCCATCTTTCTTTTCCTTCCTTCCTTCCTTCCTTTTCTTCCTTCCTTCCCTCTTTCGTTCCTTCTTCCTTCCTTGTTTCCTTCCTTCCTTCCTTCCTTCCTTCCTTCCTTCCTTCTTTCCTTTCTTCATTGTTTCATTCATACAGTTCACTCTGCTTTCGAACATGTAGCTTCAGCACTCTGATGTACAAGAGAGAGAGAGAGAGAGAGAGAGAGAGAGAGAGAGAGAGAGAGAGAGAGAGAGAGAGAGAGAGAGAGATTCATATAAGCCTTGAGAGAGAGAGAGAGAGATTCATATAAGCCTTGAAAGAGAGAGAGAGAGAGAGAGAGAGAGAGAGAGAGAGAGAGAGAGAGAGAGAGAGAGAGAGAGATCCTTGGCCCCTTATGAAAGGGTAGAGTGAACATGTCTTAGAGACATACTCATCATTGTAAAGCATACTAGTTAATTCAGAACAGCTGTTTTCTCTACCACACAACACACACTTATTTTAAATGAGAGAGGAGAACAGAGAGAGAGAATATCATCAATGTAGAAAGGGAAGGCTGCTGGTAAGTTTTTGGCTGAATGAATTCACCTCTAACATATGCGTGTTTTCGTTTGCTTCCCGTCTGCTGGGGAAAGGGTTAGCGACACCACGCACACGTAAATAAACGCACACGCGCGTGCGCGCACTCGCGCGCGCGCGCGCATGCACACACACACACACACACACACACACACACACACACACACACACACACACACACACACACACACACACACACACTGTACCCGGAACTGCGGACTTGCAGCTTAAGATAATAAGTACTGGAACTACAAAATCACGTAAGTATGCGCACACGCGCATGCAAGCAAACACACACACACACACACACACACACACACACACACACACACACACACACACACACACACACACACACACACACACACACACTCTGTACCTAGAATTGCGGACTTGCAGCTTAATGTAGTAAGGATTGGAGCCCTCGAACTTGAACTGCAGTTTGCCAGTACCCACGGGGCACTGTACCGCCTGTATGCTGACGTCCCAACGGCCGTCTCCGTTCACTCCCAGGGTCTACGTCACCTGCCCGCCCAAGGGTGCGAGTCTCCTTCATTCAAGGCTGCGTGTTCAAATTCCGGCCTTTCAGCATTGAAATTCGCCCACAACTCCAAACGAATGCTGCTTACACGACACCGAAACGCCTAGTAGAAGTATCACAGAGCGCACAGAACAAAACATGGAGATTATAGAGACCCCCCCCCCCCCCCCCACACACACACACAGAACAAACATGGAGACCCCCCCCCCCCCCAAAAAAAAAAAAAAAAAAAAAAAAAAAAGGATGTTCCATCTTGCCGATATACCTTGCAACTGACATATCTACACGTTAACAACTGAAAAAAAAATGAACAAACTCAAATGAACATTGATTCAAGACTGGCACAGTCCTTTTGATCTTGAATATAGGCAATCTAACACACGGACGAACAGTAACGAATGTAGGCAACCTCAATTGACTGATATGAAAGAAAATCTGAAATGAGGCAGTGACAAGCAAACAGTAAATAACAAACAAGTACGGCAACTCTTGCTCCCATAATGAAATAAATACACGCTCATGAATCCAAACGAATGCTGCTTACGACAACGGTTCGCCAAGCAGACATGACAACACAGAGCACACAGAACAGTACCAGGCTGACATTCAGGGCACAGGTCGTCCACGAAGACCGTGAAGGTGCCGGTGACTGGTGAGTTGCCTAACCCATGACCTGACCCCTTGACCTGCCGGACATTGGTCACACAACACGTGATCCAGGTGCTTCCTGACCCTCTGTATGTATACCACCATCACAATTAGCGGTGTGTGTGTGTGTGTGTGTGTGTGTGTGTGTGTGTGTGTGTGTGTGTGTGTGTCCGTGCGTGCGTACATGCGTGCGTGCGTGCGGGCGGGGGCGCGCGCGCGCGCGCGCGTGTGTGTGTGTGTGTGATATATTGTGGGAGACCGTTATAGGTGCTCGTTTGTTTTCAAAAATCAGTGTGTGTTTGCTGTTAATGCCTCTCATATCTGGAATGGGCATTTTTTTTTCTGGACGCATTTTGATTTGTTGAAGTTTTGAGCTGAATGAAGATTTTATTAGTCAAGGGAAACTGCGTGAGTAACACACTCACCAAATATCACGAAGGAATCTCTACCTCACTATATGGCAAAGAATCTTTATTGCTAAGGATTCTGTATTTGATAAGGAATCGACATTTGATAGGGAATGTGTATCTTATAAGGATGTGTCTTTAAGGAATCTGTACTTGATAAGTAATCTATACTTGATAAGGAATCTGTACCTGATAAGGAACCTGTAGCCGTTAAGGACAAGGACCCGGTAGGCTTGTCTGGTAAGGGAATCTGAGCCCTGTGAGGAATCTGCATCTGATAGTGAAACTGATTCTGGTGGCAGATCTGTATCTGATCGGGAATTGCATCTGACAGGGAATCTATATTTCATTAGGAATTTGTATCCAACGGGGAATGAGTATCTGATAGGGAATCAGCATCTGACAGGAATCGTCATCTCATTGGGAATCTACTTTTGATGGGGAATTTTGTATTCGATTGGGAATCAGTATGAGAGGGAACCTTTATCTGATAGGGAATTTGTATCTCATGGGGAATGTGTATCTGATAAAGAATCGGTGTCTGACGGGGAATCCTTATCTCATAGGGAATCTGTATCTGACAGGAAATAGGGAATCTGTTTCTGATAGGGAATGTGTATTCGATTGGGATTCTGCACCTGATAGGGAGTCTGAATTTGATAGGAAATCTGTATCTGACACGGAATCGTTATCTGATAGAGAATCTGTATCAGATGGGGAATCTGTATCTCTTTGGGAATCTGTATTAGACAGGAAATCGGGAATCTGTATCTGATAGGGAATGTGTATCTGATAGAACATCTGTCCCTGACACGGAATCGTTATCTGACAGAGAATCTGTATCAGATAGGGAATCTGTATCACATAGCGAATCTGTATCAGATAGGGAATCTGTATCAGATAGGGAATCTGTATCAGATAGGGAATCTGTATCGGATACAGAATCGTTATCTGATAGGGTGTCTGTATCTGACAGGGAATCTGTCTCTGATCGGGAATCATTATCTGACAGGGAATCTGTGTCTGACGGGGAATCGGTATGTAACACAAGCCCTCTGGCCACACTGTCAGTTTGAGGTTGAAACAGGAGGCCTCACTGTGTGGGATGTTCAACGTTCCACAGCACGTCTGGCATTTCATGGAGCCTTCATAATGCCAGAGCTCTTTTTTTGGTGAATAGTACGGATCATTTGTGATGAAGGTCTCTGTCTTAATCATGGAATTGAAAAAAAAAATTGCAATTTTTTTTCTTTCTCTGGCTAGTTCTTGG
>JADBJO010007330.1:83563-91063 GCA_016801955.1 Conus betulinus | reverse complement strand
GTGCTTCTCTTCTTCAGTAGGCTTAGACTTTTATAAAAAAAAAACACACACTTTTTTTTCATTCTTCTTCTCTCTCTTTCTCTCTTTTAGCTGCTATCCTACTTCTCTGCTACCTCAGTAGCAGTGTACCCACGCCGCTCATTCCTCGTCCACAGCCACAGTCCGCCCTGCCCCGCCTCAGCTCCGGCACCGGCAATCCACATGGAGCAAACAGTCAGTGTCAAGTCGTCATGAGGTCACCCACCGGAGAGGACTGCTGTTACTCCAGTTAGAGATCTGTTATGGACACGCTTCTGATTTCTTTGTTATCTTCTGCCCCTAACAGTACAAAGAAACAAAAGTTGTTGTAACAACTGCCAGTTGTCGTGACAGACAAGAACATAATTATAGGGGGTTGTCTGACAGGGGGTAAACTAGTGTGTAGACAGCGATGTATTTGAGAACACGCAGATGTTTTCCTAACGACAGTTGTTCCACAAGAGCTTAGCATCCAGGAAAGAGAGGCCGTATAGTTAAGCTCGCATTCAGCGGCGGATGTGCAAAAATAAGCGGACAGTGTTTGATTACAAAGTATAATGCTGTAGTGAAGGATTTCTGAGAACATTTTATAGGTGTCGTCTCATATAAAGTAAAGCTGGGTTTGAGTGTGATTGACGTGAGAATGACGTCATAAGAGGTAGACGAGGAAGAAAGGGAATGAAATTGTGAGTTAAGCTCTGTAAAACATCGTAACCCCGTCTTGAACACAGTCCAACTAACGGCCTATGAATGCGTGTTGTGGGAGTTTACTATGTTTACACACACACACACACACACACACACACACGCACGCACGCACACGCACATGCATACACATGCATACACACACACACACACACACGCACGCACGCACGCACACACACACACACACACACACACACACACACACACATACACACACACACACACACACACACACACACACTGACAAGAAAAGGAAAGGCGCATGTACACCGACTTGTCTGTGAGGAGCCCATTGCTGACAGTGCATCCTATTTTTAGTGGTCACATGACAGGACTGTGTATGACACCACTTCTGTAAGTGTATCCATGCTACGCACCTCACAACCTGCCACTGTACCGAAGTGGTTAGCGAAGCGGACTTCCATGGGGGTGGGGGTGGGGGTTGGAATGAGCGGCGTGGATGCAATGCAACTGAGAGGTGGCACAGAAGATGGGACAGGCACAAAAAAAAAAAAAAGAAAGAAAAAAAGAAAAGAAGAAAAAGAAACATTACAGCTGCTTTTGGTAGGATGACTACCGCAACTGTCGCTCACTTTCGAGTTGGAGTTTTTGCTGCTGGAGTTTGGTCATGCTCTCTCAAAGTAAAGGACAAAAGAAACATATGCTCACAAAACATAGGAATCATGTTCTCAAAACCCAAAAGGAGTCATGTTCTTATAAAAGACAGTGCAAATTGTCATGGAAACAAAAAAGGATTTTCTTTTGCTGAAGATTCAACTCTAGAGTCTCCAAAATAGTTTCAGCTTAAAACATCACTCGCCTGTCATTAACCTTCTTTGAACGTTAACAAAATCACCACTCGCCTGTGAAAATCCTTCTTCAAATGTTAACGTTACTGGCCTGTGACAACCCTTCCTCACACAATAACAGCAACAACTCGCCTGTGTGCTAATCCTTCTTTAAACGCTAACAACATCACTCGCCTGCGACAACTCTTCTTTAAACGCCAACAACTTCAGTGAAGATTTGTTTTTTAAATGCGAACATTCCTCGCCTGAAGATTTCTTCTTTACACCTTAACAACATCATTCGCCTGATGTCACCTTTCTTTAAACTTTAGCAACATCACTCTTCTTACATCGATTTTTTAAACGTTTAACATCACTCGCCTGTGGCCATCCTTGAAACGTTGAGAACGTCACTCGCCTGTGATCGTCCTGCACCTGGCACATCTACGCAGAATTAAAAATACAGCCGAAGCCGCCTATAACGAAGTCGGATATAATAAATGCAGGATATAACAAAGCAAAAAGGTTGATCACAGCAAAAATCCTTCTCTACATGACTAAAGATAGGTCGGATATAACGAAGACGGATGCAACGAAATGCTGGTTATAACGAAATGGTTTTGGGGGGGGGCCCCAGCGTGCGATCACGCCGGTTATAACGAAGTCGCCGCCTATAGCGAATCATATGTTCGTGCTCCGTGAAGGGTTCAAGCCGGATATAGCGAATCATATGTTCGTGCTCCGTGAAGGGTTCAAGCCGGATATAGCAAAGTGGTTACTTTTGTGTTCGGGAAACATTTCTCGGAAATGGTTGGTCACATTGCTTCATACGGTCGCTGGCTATTCTAGGGACACGGAGGAGCGTCCGCACAACCCATGAAATGTAGAATTTTCTTTGCGTTGCTCTAAACAGAAATGACACATTTATACGTGTTTGACTGCCTGCATATTCCTAAGCTTGTGTCATTTTCTTACACAGCTTCAAACAAGTAGACTGAAAGTACACCGTATTCTTAACTGTATGTTTGTTGTATGGTGAACTTCACCTCTGTAATTTGTAAGCAATAAAATGGTATTCTAATGTCCTGTAAAAAATGCCTGTGTTTGTCGGAACAGGGCAGTCGTCTCACATCGGGTCAAGTTCAGCAACTGTAGACGGACAAGCGAAGCCAGAGGGATGAGGATGGGGTGAAGGGGAAGGAGGGTGTCAGGCTTCAGGCTTTAACAGGCTATTTCATCATGATGTCTGCAAGTCGCAAAGGTCTGTCGCTAAAGCGAAAAACTGAAATTATTCAAGAAGCTGAAACAAATCCAGTAAAACAGATGAAGATATTAGCGGAAGAACATGAAATTGTGCTGCCGACATTGGCAACCATCCTGGTTTCTACAGAGAAGTATAGAAGTCAGCAGATGCACGAGGAGTTTGACAGAACTGCTGTACGTACATGTGCTTGGGTGCCTTTGTGTAATCATATGAACTGCTTGTGTTATGAGGATGAAAAACAAAATTATCCTTTTGATTTTGTCTCTTCACAGTTCATAGTTGAGTTTTCTTTTTATTTCGTGCGGCTATGGCAACAGTCAGTTTTATCTCTCCCGTCAAAGAGTGTGGCATTTGAGGGATTTTTTCCCCAGTCCAGCGTGGCAACAAATAATCCTTTTCTGTTGTTTCACAGAATGTGAGAATTTGCGGGATTTTTTTTTTTTCTTCGTCCAGCTGTGACAACAATCTTCCTTTTCTGTTGTTTCAGAGAATGTGAACATTCACATATCAGACATTGTCACTGCCATTCCAATAACTGTTTTGAGTGACAGAAAATGCGTACTGCTAACAATAAAGATTTTTTTTTCATTGTATACACCAAGTCATAATAACACATCTGTGACTTTCTCTGCAATAATGAAGAAAACTTGAAACACAAAATTAGCATTCTCTTTTCAAGACCTTATTCAGACACTAATTATTTTTGGTTACTGTGCTTTCTTTTCAAGCGGTGACAAGCACAAGAACATTTCTCTAGTGCGGCAGAGTGCGTGTATTTTAAAATCAATTACTTAACTTTTTATTTTCATACCAGTGCACTCCAATGGTCTAACAGTGTGAAACAGCTAACGAACAGTGCAAAAGTCCCCCCCCTTTCCCTCTCCCACCTCCAAATCGTGGTGCTGTGTAATTTGCTCCGACGATCCATTCTTCTGAACTCTTCAGAATCATAAAGTGAATTTTGTTCGCCTGTTTTTACTTACTATTGTTGTATAAGCCTTCCAATTGCAATATAGGCCTATGAGATTTGTTTCCATTAATCTGCAGACATATTTCTGAAAAAAAAAAAACTGAAATCATTTTCAGTCAAGTACATAATGGCCTAGGAAACGAGCTGGATTACTGCCAATGTATGCAGGCACGCACGTGTGTGTGTGCGGGGGGGGGGGGGGGGGGGGGGGGGGGGGGGGGGGGGGGGGGGGGGGGGGGGGGAGGGGGCGAGGGGAATATAGAGATAGAAAGAAACACGTCACGTCGGATGTAACGAAACAATCATATACAAATTCGATATAACCGGCGCGTCGGTTGTAACGAAAGCCGGATATAATGCAGCAATTTTGAATGTCCACGGGTGAATCGTTGTAAGCAGCTAGATGAGCTATGTCAAGACATGAGCATATTGGTTGATCGATTGACCGATTAAATGATTAAAAGGAAATCTTACATGAGGCAGGGAATAGTAAACAGCATATGATTAAATAATTATTTGATGTGATAACTGTCTTCCTGATGGTTTGGCTAACAAAGAGTGACTGAATAAGCGATTGAATGACCGATTCAAAGTGTTAAAGAATTTTTGATTAATTCTGAATACCAGAAACAAAGTGTGACTGAATAAGCGATTGAATGACCAGTTCAAAGTGTTTAAAGAATTCTTGATTCATTTTGAATAACAGGAACAAAGAGTGACTGAATAAGCGACTGAATGACCGATTCAAAGCGTTAAAGAATTCTTGATCGACCGAACTACAGATTAGATCAAATTACTGATTGAATCGATAATTCAGTTACTGACACAAGACGGAATCTTATCATGATGAACTGAACAAGTGAATGATACATCAAATAACTGAAGGAATAACTGAGAGACTGAAACAACGGCAGGAACAAAAGAACGAACGAACGAATGAATGAATGCATTAAACCGAATGAACTACAAATTCATTTCTTGATTAATTCCAATTATTTTGAGAATATTAGATATTAAACTCCTACATAACTACTAAAGCAATTGAAAAAAAAATATAAGGGTTAGGACTTTTATAGTGTATAGTAACATTTCCTTTATACAGACGCGTGCACGCACGCACGAACGCGCGCGTGCGCAAACACACACACACACACACACACACACACACACACACACACACACACACACACACACATACTCACACAGAACACACACACACACACACACACACAAAAGGGGGGGGGGGGGGGGGGGGACTGTGGGGGCCAATAATCTCTAGCACCGGGAGAAACTGCCCACAGCAGCCAGTCTGGCGCCAAGCCCTGTCCTCACTTCCAGACGTCAGGCTGAAGTTTGACCTCAGAACAAACATGTAAACAGGAGTCGGTGACACTAATTCACAGTTCTTCCCCCCCCCCCCCCCCCCCTCTTTTTCTGGGTTTTAATCAGGCAGTTTAGAGAGTTTACATATGCGCAGAAAGAAAATAGGGCGCGGAGACTTTCACACATGTAACTGGCGTATACATGCTTATGACATACGTAAGTATTCTTAATATAATGTGGAATATACAAGAAAAAATGAATAGCTGTAAAAGATACTGTACACCCACACAGAACAATCAATGGAGCATAAATCAATATAGTGAGTTTTTTCTCCGTGTGTGTGTGTGTCTGTATACGTATTAACACACACATACCTACACGCACGCACGCACGCACGCACGCGCGCGCGTACACACACACACACACATACTGACACACACATACATATATATGTATATATGTGTGCGTAGGTGCGTGCGCGCGCGCGCGCGTGTGTGTGTGCGTGCTTGCGTGCGTGCGTGTGTGCGTGTGTGTGTGTGTGTGAGCGCGTGCGCACGTGTATGTGCGCGTGCGCGCACGGTGTGTGTGTGTGTGTGTGCGGGTGTGTGTGAGTGTGTGTGTGTGTGTGTGTGTGTGTGTGTGTGTGTGTGTGTGTGTGTGTGTGTACCCACGCACCTGTGTGTGTGTGTGTGTGTGTGTGTGTGTGTGTGTGTGTGTGTGTGTGCGCACGTGAATGCAAGCATTTAACACCCATACACCGGTGTGTATACATGTGTGCGTGTTTGCGGGCACGCACGTATATGTGTGCGTGCGTGTGAGTGCGCTCATGTGTATGGGAACATTGGAGCATGTGCATTACTCTGTGTGTGTGTGTGTGTGTGTGTGTGTGTGTGTGTGTGTGTAAAGAATGTTCAACTATTTCGTTTTTACACTCATATGTGATCCCCCCCCCCCCCCCCCCCCCCCGATTTTTCTTGTCAAACTATCAAGCAATGATTCTCCCGCCTCTATTTACAAAGAGATTCTGACAATTGCTTTTCTACACACACACACACACACACACACACACACACACACACACGCGCGCGCACACGCACACACACACACACACACACACACACACACACACACACACACACACACAAGCCTATCAACACATTTTCGTCAGAACGACGCCTCTTGGCTGTCTTGTGGCGGGGATCCAGGTCTGAAAATCTCCCCTCTGGATCCCGGTGCTCAAAGACCACCTGTTCCGGCACCGGAGACATTGTCCGACCTGCTCGCTGCTTGACCTCGGTCAGAGAGCTTTCGCCATGGTGCCCGTGGGAGAAGAGCTCGGTCTCTGTGGAACCAAACGAGGATCCGGCGGAGGGTTATAACGTCGCAGAGAGTCCTCCCAGCTGGTGGCACTGTGGTGGGGCGACGTAGACGCTACCTCCTTCCGGTAGGTGCAGCTGCTAGGTTGTCCACGGGCGGACGGGGGTGCGTGGGCAGCTCCCCCCGGCACCCTGACGCCCATAGCCGGTGGCCCGGAGGATTTCCAGTGAAAGGTTGGACCGAGGGGGTGAAGACACGTTGCTCGGGGACGACCTCGTGGTTCTGCTGGACAGGTTCTCCACGATCAGCCTGGACTGACTGCCAGCGCTGTAATAGAACTCATCAGACGTGGACTGTTGGCACTGCTGGGGTCCAAAGTACGGAAACGACGTCTGTGTGTCCACAGAAGCTGAAGTGTCTTCACCAGCTGGGCGAAGGACCCCTCAGGCCTCTCTGTGGATGATCCGAACCTCTCTCCGGACGACCCTGGGATCTGAGTCGGTGGAGACGCTGCGTGCCGGCTAGGATGTGTCTGGTGTGAACCTGAGGCAGAGCGGGACGTGAGCCCAGAGGACGTCGTCGAGGGTGGTCCTGGCTCTCCCCCGCGAAGCGTGACTGTGCCTGCTGGACACAGAGCTGTTCGGGTGCCCCCCAAGGACGACGTGAATGATTCTGGGTCTCCTCGGGGACGATGAGTCCCGCCTGCTGGACGCTGAGTCGGTCGTGCGCCAGGATGAGGAGGAGGAGGGAGGACCGTGCTCTCCTGGTGAACTCTCACTCGGCTGCCTCCTGTGTCTGACCGGCTCTGGGTCTCTCATCCAATCCTCTTTAGACTCTCCTTTGCTGGAGACCTCCTGCAGGGCGCCAATGACCAGAGGAACACCCAAGGTGAACGTGGGGAGGTTCGTTGCTGTCGGCTTGATGTCCACCTGTGAAGAAGAGATCCAAAGCCTGATCAGCTTGACCATCTAGGTGAGGGGATCTGAGTGTACCGTCTATAACCTTGTACTGTGAGCGTTAATTTTACTTACTAACAAAGCTGTTCATAACTGGTTGTCTTTCCCTCTGCATACACAGGCTGATACTCCTCCGGACAATGCCTATATAGACAGGCA
>JADBJO010007330.1:57500-60000 GCA_016801955.1 Conus betulinus | reverse complement strand
ACAACACACTCCTTCATTAGCGAATAAAACACACACACACTACTTCATTAGTGAACAAAACACCATACGCTATTTCATTAGTGAACAAAACACCATACACTATTTCATTAGTCAACAAAACACCACACACTACTTCATTAGTGAACAAAACATTATACACTACTACTTTATTAGTGAACAAAACACCATACACTATTTCATTAGTGAACAAAACACCCATACACTATTTCATTCGTGAACAAAACACCATACACTATTTTCATTCGTGAACAAAACAACATACACTATTTCATTAGTGAACAAAACACAATACACTATTTCATTAGTGAACAAAACACCATACACTATTTCATTAGTCAACAAAACACCACACACTATTCATTAGTGAACGAACACACATACACTACTTTATTCGTGAACAAAACATCATACACTATTTCATTAGTGAACAAAACACCATACACTATTTCATTAGTGAACAAAAACACCATACACTATTTCAATAGTGAACAAAACACCATACATTACTTCATTAGTGAACAAAACACTACACGCTGCTTCATTAGTGAACAAAACACCTATACACTACTTCATTTAGTGAACAAAACACCCTACACTACTTCATTAGTGAACAAAACACTATACAAAACACTATACACTACTTCACTAGTGAACAAAACACCCTACACTACTTCATTAGTGAACAAAACACCACACACTACTTCACTAGTGAACAAAACACCACACACTACTTCATTAGTGAACAAAACACCACACACTACTTCATTAGAGAACAAAACACCACACACTACTTCATTAACGAAGAAAAAACAACACACTACTTCATTAGTGAACACAACACCACGCACTACTTCATTAGTTAACAAAACACCACACATTACTTCATTAGCAAAGAAAACACAACAACACTCCTTCATTAGCGAATAAAACAACACCACACACTACTTCATTAGTGAACAAAACACCATACGCTATTTCATTAGTGAACAAAACACCATACACTATTTCATTAGTCAACAAAAACACCACACACTACTTCATTAGTGAACAAAACATTATACACTACTTTATTAGTGAACAAAACACCATACACTATTTCATTAGTGAACAAAACACCATACACTATTTCATTCGTGAACAAAACACCATACACTATTTCATTCGTGAACAAAACAACATACACTATTTCATTAGTGAACAAAACACAATACACTATTTCATTAGTGAACAAAAACACCATACACTATTTCATTAGTCAACAAAACACCACACACTATTCATTAGTGAACGAACACATACACTACTTTATTCGTGAACAAAACACCATACACTATTTCATTAGTGAACAAAACACCATACACTATTTCATTAGTGAACAAAACACCATACACTATTTCATTAGTGAACAAAACACACCATACATTACTTCATTAGTGAACAAAACACTACACACTGCTTCATTAGTGAACAAAACACTATACACTACTTCATTAGTGAACAAAACACCCTACACTACTTCATTAGTGAACAAAACACTATACAAAACACTATACACTACTTCATTAGTGAACAAAACACCCTACACTACTTCATTAGTGAACAAAACACTATACACTACTTCATTAGTGAACAAAACACTATGCACTACTTCATTAGTGAACAAAACACCATACACTACTTCATTAGTGAACAAAACACCACACAGTACTTCATTAGTGAACAAAAACACCCCTACACTACTTCATTAGTGAACAAAACACTATGCACTACTTCATTAGTGAACAAAACATTATGCACTATTGCATTAGTGAACAAAACACTATACACTACTTCATTAGTGAAAAAAAAAACCCACTATACACTACTTCATTACTGAACAAAACACTATACACTACTTCATTACTGAACAAAACACGACACATGACACCACCACATTATCAGCGAACAAAGCACCACATATGGTAGCACCTCATTATCAGCCAACAAAGCGCTACGCCGGTGGAGCTAATCACCCAGCTGCCAACAAGCCATCTGGTCACAGTTTTATCAGCTATGGGCCTAATCATACAGCTCCAAACATCTTCTCTGTTGCTGACCTAAACACAGAGCTCTCAACCCTGCAATCAGTTCCGTGCTCAAAATAACATCACCAGAAACAGTGTCAGCGCGCGCGCACGTGCGTGCGTGTTTGTGTGCAGGTGTGTGCGTGCGTGCGTGCGTGCGTGCGTGTGTGTGTGTGTGTGTGTGTGTGTGTGTGTGTGTGTGTGTGTGTGTGTGTGTGTGTGTGTGTGTGTGTGTGTGTGTGCGTGCGTGCGTGCGTCCGTGCATGTGTATGTGTGTGTGTGTGTGTGTGTGTGTGTGTGTGTGTGTGTGTGTGTGTGTGTGTGTGTGTTGTGTGTGTGTGTGTGTGTGACTGCGTGCGTGCGTGCGTGTGTGTGTAAGTGTTTGTATGTGTGTACATGTGCGTTCATGCGTGCGT
>JADBJO010007330.1:37500-47500 GCA_016801955.1 Conus betulinus | reverse complement strand
TAGAATCAATGACATCCTTCGTAACACACTTTGCAATAATTTTAAGAAATGAAAGAGAGAGAGAGAGGAGAGAGAGAGAGAGAGAGAGAGAGAGAGAGAGAGAGAGAGAGAGAGAGAGAGAGAGAGAGAGAGGGCGTGGTGTCTTTATGTAAGCGTGAGTGTACTCTTGAGGGCGTGCATGTGTTTGAGAGATACGCATACAAACGCTAATCATTCAGTATGGAAGCAAATTGTAGGGAGTGCCCCGTTAAGAAAAAAAAAAAAAAAAAGAAAAAAAAAAAAAAACCTAACACGCTTGTACGTATCCTTTTCCGTGTGGCGAGTGTGTTTTGCTTTACTTAGCTTGATCTAAGGTCTTTTAATTAAAAAAAAGTTTGAGACGGATCCTAAAGTTGTTTGACATCGTCCGGGACACCGAAGACTTATCATATTTAAGAAACGTCCCCATCCTCCTATTCTTTCCCCTCAACGCCAGACCGTACTGATGAAGAAAAAGAAAAAAAAACAAAAAACAATTCGTACTTTTTTAAACAGTTCATAACCGAACAAAACCGCCCCAATGGAGCTTCGAAGAAATGATGCTACAGTCAAAAGAAGTGATGAGTTAGCTGTATCAATAGTAACATTTGAGTCGCAGTTGCTGTGAATCCCCGGGTTCGCGAAAGAAGGATCTTTTCACCAGGCTCCGTGGCGAAGCGGTTAGCGTCGCGGACTCCCGGCTGGGAGGTCTCCGGTTCGATTCCTATCACAGCCATTTCTTTTTCTGCCCCGAACGGCTCCTGTTCAGAGTTGAGTTTGCTATTGGCTTAGTGGGGAAGATTGGGACCACACAGTCGAGTTTCATCCACTCGGATGCGTTTCTAAGAGTGTTGCTCATATTTCCTGACCAACACACTGCACGTATCTGTATCCCTCGAGCCTGGTTGACACCGGGATGTATTATGAACGTAAGCCTAGAGTACAGCCCTGTCATGCAGTTTCAGACCAGAATGGGAATCCGTAGCATCATCTGCATCCTCCTCCTCCTCCTCGATCAGCATTAATTAACAACAATTTCAAAAAATTCTGTGGTCCTCCGTGACCTGCTTTTCCTGTTGACCTCAGTTCTGATCGCATCTTCACGTCAATGGGCCTTGGTTTGATTTTTTTGGGGTCACCGATATCGGCCAGTTCATGAGGAGTTTTGTTGGATGACGTGGTGGCGCCCTCGAGCGGGAGAACTCACTCATGCTGGCTCCGCCACCAAACAATCATTGTCGTCAGTACGAGGCTTAGAAGGTGATGTCTTACGTATGTTGGATCAGAAGAAGACGCCACTGAACACGACCGAAATGACTCGGCGGCAGTGTAGTGTCTCCTTCGGTGGGTTGCCTGATAGCGATTTGACATTGACAGCTCCCTGTCGATTGCTGGTGCTGGGGCTGTGGCGGGTCGGGCCGGACAGTGGCTGTGGCTGGAACTGCGGCGTGGACGAGGGGAGGTCGGAACTAGCGGATATGTTGAACAACATTCCATTGCGACAGTAGAGCTAGTGGCTGTTCTCGTGACAACGACGACAGCCTGTACTGCAAGACTTCCCATGATTTTGTTTCAAGTTGTTTGTGTGTGTGTTGATTGTGACATCCGATTCACTCTCACGAACACCAACAAAGGCTGAGGCAAGAGCTGGTCGTATTATGGACATAAAGCCTGCAACGGTTCCAGCAAATCGAGGAGCAGACAAAATGGCAAGACGAGGTGCAAGGAATTAAAACAGCACGTGTGCTTGTGTGTGTGTGTGTGTGTGTGTGTGTGTGTGTGTGTGTGTGTGTGTGTGTGTGTGTGTGTGTGTGTGTGTGTGTGTCTGTCTGTCTGTCTGTCTGTGTGACTGTGTGTGTGTTACTTTGTGTGTGTGTGACTCTGTGTGTGTGTGTGTATGTGTGTCTGTTTGTCTGTCTGCGTATCTGCGCGCGCACGCGCGCGCGTGCGCGAGAGAGAGAGAGACAGAGAGAGAAAGAGAGAGAGAGAGAGAGAGAGAGCGCGAGAGAGAGAGAGAGAGAGAGAGAGAGAGAGAGAGAGAGAGAGATTTTACCGTAAGCTGAAAGCCGTTTCGTTTTCACTCTCTCACTCTCGCAAACGAACTAACAAACACACACACACACACACACACACACACACACACACACACACACACACACACACACACACACACACAACACACACATACGCGCGCGCGCGCGCGCGCGCGCGCATTTACACACGCACCACATTACATGCCCACAACACACCTAAGACACAAACATACACACAGACACACACAGATACACAGACAGACAGACAGACAGACAGACACAACACAACACACACACAGAGTCACACACACACACAAAGTCACACACACAGAGTCACACACACAGACAGACAGACAGACACTCTCTCTCAGAGAGAGAGAGAGAGAGAGAGAGACGAGAGAGAGAGAGAGAGAGAGAGAGAGAGAGAGAAAGAGCGACCGACCGACCGACCGACCGACCGACAGACAGACAGACAGATAGACAGGCAGACAGAGACAGATAAGTGACAGAGACAGACGCAGAGAGAGACAGAGAGAATGTTCACTTTTAGTCCGCAGTGTAAGCTCCCAGCCCCTTGACCTTGTAAAAAAACATTGTCGGTTCTCCAGATAGCCTCCATTGAGATTACTTGGCTACCAGGAAGTAATAACAGCTGTAGGCTGTCAGTTTTTTTTTTTTTAATCTCGTTTTGTAAGGCTGTATAGTCCTGACAGACTTTTGAATGTAGGCTATCAGCTTTTTTTTTTCTTTTTTTTTTTTGTTTTTTTAGGCTCCATAGTCCGTTTTGAAGTGGGTGACGTCACACAACGGTCACCTCCAGGTCGAAGCCTTGCTAAGTCTGAAGGATGGTGTCGAATTTCAGTCGGAAGAAAGCGTTGTCTGTTAGCATGGCAAAAAACTGACAGATGTACTGAATGCACAATATAGGCTTGTAGCATGGTTCTAATGTATGTGATAGGACAGATGTAGCATTGTTCTAATATCCGCAGTAAGACAGAGGTGGCATTGTTGTAATGCCCGCGGTAAGAAATATGCAGCACTGTTTGTATCCACAATAAGACAGATGCAGCATTGTCAAATGCAACTGTAAAACAGATGCAGCATTGTTGAAATAAAGCGCGCAGTAAGGCGGATGCAGCATTGTTACAATATACACAAAGCGCGCGCGTTTTTGCGTGTGTGTGTGTGTTGTGCTTGCGTGTGTGTGTGTGTGTGTGTGTGTGGTGTGTGTGTGTGTGCCATTTTGAAAGCGATAGATTTCGTTCGTGACAAGACTGGTTTACATAGCAAAAATACTTCAATTATCGGATTCAACATCAGCGCTTATGGCTCTGCATTATCAGTCGAAATCTAGTCGTTCAGAGATGGTATGTGAGATCTTATGTCTAATTCATCAGTGAATAACGCCGGGTATCGATTTCCCTTTGTTTTAGGTTCCAGGGCACTCCAGTTTAAGTCGCAATGTCTTCGCCGATTTTTAAGCGAAGGAAGCTGCAAGAAATACATTCGATGTTTCGAAATCGTGATGTCCCTCTTTCTTCATCTGAAGCTATTCACATTGTCACCAATTCAGTCGGGAACATGAGACAGAAACAATACTGTGAAGATTCAGCTCGGAGGCACAGATGGCGTATGACTAATGTCTATTATTGTAATCCCCAGGGCCTATCCCAAACCGTAACCTTATCAATAGGCTGCGCGATAATGGATGGTTAGGCAAATACTTAAAACCCGCACTGCTTGTGCATGTGGTCAGATACTTGATATTCCTCGTTTTTTTTTTCTTTCTTTTATTTGACCGTATTAGTACAAGAACTCACTTTCAGCCTCTTCATGATAAGATCAAGTCTCTTAACCATTCGCCGACTGTCTGTCAAGTGTGTTCAATCCCAGTAAGAGACTGGGATGGAGTCTGGCACTGGTGGCTCTTTATCTTATTCAATCTCTTCCACTCGGAAGATATTTAAGTCCCGCCCCCCCCCCCCCCCCCCCCCCCCCGTCCCCCAATTCTCCCCGCCCTCCCTTCCCAAAACGGTTTTCAAAAATCTTTTTCCGATGTGTAAACTTTTAGAATTCATTTTAGATATGTACCATATCAGTATGGTTCGGCGTCTAATTTGCACGTACACAAGGCTTTTTCATTCTCCCTCCCACTCCCCCCTCCCCCCACCCCCACACGTTCACCCCCTCCCCATTCCACACACAGACACCAGGTGTTCCACTCTCACGGATACCATGTCAGCCTGTTCCATACTCTGATGACCTTTGCACTCCCGTGTATTGCATGTACACGTGGCCACGTAGAATTGATTTTTTTTCTGCTGCGTGCCAGTGTATATGGGCCCGTGTGTGTGTGTGTGTGTGTGTGTGTGTGTGTGTGTGTGTGTGTGTGTGTGTGTGTGTCTGTGTGTGTGTGTGTGTGTGTGTGTGTGTGTGTGTGTGTGTGCGCGCGCGCGCTTGCTTGCTTGCGCGTGCATGCGTGCTCATTTATGTGTGTGTGTGTGTGTGTGTGTGTGTGTGTGTGTGTGTGTGTGCGCGCGTGGGTGCGTGAATGCATCTCTCTCTTTCCCTCTCCCTCTCTGCCCCCCTCCCTTTCTCTCTCTGTCTCTGTCTCTCTCTCCCTCTCTCTGTCTCTGTCTCTGTGTGTCTGAGTGTGTGCGTGCGCGCGCGCGTTTTTGTGTTTATGGCAATGTGTGGGTGTGTACGTATGTGAATATAAATATGTGTGTGTGTGTGTGTGTGTGTGTGTGTGTGTGTGTGTGTGTGTGTGTGTGTGTGTGTGTGTGTGTGTGTGTGTGTGTGTGCGCGTGCGCATGTGTGTGATTATGATATTCCTTTTTTCTATCAAAGAAATGTTGGCATTCTTTCCATAATATTTTTCTATATAAGAATGAATCTGTATGTAAAACTGGTTTCAGTCTCCCTCTCTCTCTCTCTCTCTTCTTTGTGCGCGCGCGCGTGCGTTCGTGCGTGTGTATGTGTTAGTGTGTGTGTATATGTGTGTGTGTGTTAGTGTGTGTGTGTGTGTGTGTGTGTATGTGTGTTAGTGTGTTTAGTGTGTGTGTGTGTGTGTGTGTGTGTGTGTGTGTGTGAGAGAGAGAGAGAGAGAGAGAGAGAGAGAGAGAGAGAGAAGAGAAAGAGAGAGAGAGAGAGAGAGAGATGAGAGAGAGAGAGAGAGAGAGAGAGAGAGAGAGAGAATGTGTGAGGATGCCTCTGTGTGTGTGTCGTACGTTTGTGACTGGGCGTTGAAATCATTCCATTCTCCCTTTTTTATTCTCCATGGTTTAGAGATTTGTAGATGATTAAGCTTCACATTTTATGCACAAAGAAGCACACATGCATCCACGAAATGAACACCAGAATGTCGACAGAGCACAGCAGAAAAAAAAAAGAAATTCGGCAGTCAGTCAGTTCATCAATCTCCCTAGTGTATTCAATTCTTGCACTATTTTTTTTTTTTTCAGCATCAAATGCTCAATATGACAGATGGACACGAAATAACAAACGAATAATCCGAGTTCCATGTTGGTCATCTTTTGTTTTGTTTTGATTTGTTTTTGTCCAGGGATGGGTCTTCACCCGATCAGAGAGTCGAGGCGCGTGGTGGTGGTGGTGGTGGTGGCGGCGGACGTGACGTCAGCAGTGGCCTTGACCTGCGCTATCCATTGGTCCACCAGCCGCTCTAAGAGGTTGAGGGGCATGCCGCCATTTTTCAGCAGCACGCTGTGGAAGTCCGCCAGTTGGAACAGGGGTCCTGGACACGGTGATGATGATGATGATGATGATGATGATGATGATGATGGCGACGATGATGACGACTGTGTGACGGAGATAAGACGGTAATTATTATGATTGCTATTGCTGCTACTGCTGCTGCTGTTTTTACCGCTACAACAGCAACCACTACTTGCTGCTGCTACTACTACTACAACAACTACTACAACGGCAACATGTACTATTGCTGTTATAAACAACTACTACAACAACGGCAACATCTACTGCTGCTGTTACTACAGTAACTGTTGCAACGGTAACATTTACTGACGGTGCTACGACAACAATTACTACAAAGGCAAAATGTTCTACTGCTGCTACTACTACTACAACTACTACTACAACGGCAATATGTATTATTGCTGGTACTAAAACAAGTACTACAACGGCAACATCTATTACTGCTGCTACTACAACAACTGCTACAATGGCGATTTTTACTGCTGCTGCTACAGCAACTACTGTAACGGCAACATATACTGCTACTACTACTACTACAAAAACTACTACAGCGGCAGCATCTACTGCTGCTGCTGCAGTAGTACTATACTACAACGGCAATATCTGCTGCTGCTGGCTGACTACTACTACACAATAACTACTAGAAGGGAACATCCACTGCTGCTGCTATTACAACTACCCCGGTAACTTTGCAACCACAGGTACTGTGACTCGAACGATGATGGCTCTTTTACTTCTCCCCCCCCCCCCCCCCCCTTCCCCGATAATCCCATAATTCCTCTAACCACAAATTTTCGTTACAGTCTCCACACCAAAGAATTAACCCGCCAAGCCCATGCTTAAGGAGTCGAGTATTTACAGACTGGCGCAGTTTGATCGTTTTGAGAATGTTTCTTGTGTCTGAAAGTTTTTTTTTCTCCTCATTTTCTTTCACAGGGCCGTCAAGGTGCAAGCCAGGTGGTTCCAAGCAGGTAGATTAAAATGAAAGGAACGGGACTATTTTGGAGGAAACCACCCGGCGCAAAGACAGGGTCACGGGTGAGTGCGAAGGCCTGAAATGGGTTGTCAACTGAGGGGAAGGTCACAAATTTGAAGATCGTGTGTGAAATCATCGGTGAAAATCTCCCCCAAAGGAAATAATTGATGGGGACATGTTCTTTTGATCCATTATCAGTGTAACATCAAATGCGGACTCAACTTTATGGTAGGCTTCAAAACACTTACCTGCAATTTTTTTAAGTGTTTTTTAGTGCAAAATCCTAATTGTGGCATGTGGCCACAAATTATGTATTGACATCATAGAGGTTTTTTCTCATCTCGTAAGTCCTTCGACCGCTACTTTCACTACAAATATTGCGACCGTCGCGAGAACGATTGTTTCCCCTCCCCCTCCCCCCCTCCATTATCCTACTACTAGTCTATTTTGCCTACATGTATTGCGACCGTAGCCATGACGGCTGCCCCCGTCCCCTCCTCCCTCCTCCTCCCCGTTCCTGTTACTATTTTTGTGTGGCAACTTCAGCAATTACGTTACTCCTATTCAGCGCCTTTTTATCGTCCGTCCCTCTTCATTCTTTGCGTCACAAATCTCTCACAACAATATAATTAACTATTCCCATAAACAACGGACAAGTGGGGTACTCTTGTTCCCGTACCCCTGGCAAGGAATGGGACTCGCAGACGGATAACGAACTGTTTAAAATCCCTCCAAACCTGAAAGAGTTTTTAACCATGTTCCCGAGGCGGCCGTAAAGAAGTAAACAGTTTTGTGCCGCTTGCACACAGGCCACTCCTTTTACACCCATTCTTATCTTTTAAAAGGTGAAGAAGCTCCATAGTGCATTCCATGTCATGTACCACTCACAGTGAAACATGCTCTTTGAGAGAGTGTTGAGACTTGCATGATGTGAGACATAAACATTTTACAGCAGGCTCCATGAAAACCTTATTCAGAGATGTCCCCCCTGATGTGATCGTTGAATTTCTGACGGAGATTAACATTTCTCATCTGATCTAAAATTTTACGGAGAAAAGATTGTAAACAAAATTTCTGGTGTGTTTTTGGAAGCTGTGTTTAAAGAGCTGTGTGAATGACGTTTTGAAAAAAATGACTTGTGAGTTTATTTCAACACGGTGACAGCCCTGATATGGCCCTTCGGGGTCGGCTGGGCTATCAGCAACATTACCATTTACCATCTTGCTCCCACGGTGAAATAATTACAGGCCCATAACTCCAAAGGAATGCTGCAGAAATGACAACACAGTGCACACAGAACAAACAAGGAGACAACCCCCCCCCCCCCCCCCCCCCCCCCCAAAAAAAAAAAAAAAAAAAAAAAAAAAAAAAAATTCCAAGCTTGCCCATATACCCTGGACTTGACACACCTACACAGCCAACAACAACCGGAGATGGGCCAGTGATTCTTTGATCATGGGAGCAAGAGTTACCCGACTTGTTTGTTATTCACTGTTTGCTATTGATCATGGGAGCAAGAGTTACCCGACTTGTTTGTTATTCACTGTTTACTACTGATCATAGGAGCAAGAGTTACCCGACTTGTTTGTATGGGAGCAAGAGTTACCCGACGACTTGTTTGTTATTTACTGTTTACTATTGATCATGGGAGCAAGAGTTACCCAACTTGTTTGTTATTTACTGTTTACTATTGCCTGCCTCTTTTAAGATTTCCTTTCTAGCCATTCTCAATCCATCTTCGTTAAAAAAAAAAAAAAAAAAGCCAGGTTTTTTTTTTTTTTTTAGCTCATCGCCTCAGTGACGTCACTGACCTAACACGTCAGCGGCTTTCTGACGCAGTGCTTGATTTTGATTTCCCCGATCTTGTAGGCGGTGGCTTGACCGGGCCAGGTGAGGTAGCGGTCGATTTCAGTGGTCAGTTCTCCCCGCGAGGCGGCCGTGTTGTCCAGCATGTACTGAATGGCGCGCTCGCGGTCCCACCTACACACAGACACACACAAATACACACACGCAAGCACATGCGCGCGCGCGCGCGCGCACGCACACACACACACACACACACACACACACACACACACACACACACACACACACACACACGCACACTGAGTATGTGTATAATCAAAAAAAGAAAATCTTTCACTTCGAACATGGGTAGTAAGGTAGGAGAGCCATGATACATTGAATAGTTTACTTACAAAACCACTTCCCCCACCACCACAATCACCACCACCACCACCACCACCACCACCACCACCAAAAAGAAAGATGAACGAAGGAATACTGTGTTATAAGTGGGTTTTTGAAATTTGGTTCTAAAAGTATGAACACTTGCCTCACAAAAGACCAAATCCAAAAATACAACACTCACAGACTATTGTCATGGTGTGAACATAGGAACGATCATTACTCAGAGAGAGAGAGAGAGAGAGAGAGAGAGAGAGAGAGCGAGAGAGAGAGAGATGCAGTCAATCAAACTCGAAAGACTTACAGTTAAGTGAATGAACTGGGAGGGGGTGGGATGAAAAAAAAAACGGGGGGTGAAGGGGGGTGAAGTGGGGGATGGGGTGGGGAGATGGAGGGAGGGGTTGAGGGGTAGAGGGCGGGGGGGCGGGAGGGGGGTGGGGAATGAACTCACCCCATATAATGTAGCCCAGTGTCCACCACCAGACGACAAGCCCGGAAAATCTCCTCGGAATAGCGGCCCATGCTGATGAGAGAAACCATAGGTGAGGTCAGGACAGTGACGTCACACCACGTCATTCTGTCATTGTTCTCATCATAATGATGACGTCACACCACGTCATTCTGTCATTGTTCTCATCATAATGATGACGTCACACCACGTCATTCTATCATTGTTCTCATCATAATGATGACGTCACACCACGTCATTCTGTCATTGTTCTCATCATATGAGGCCAGACCACGTCATTCTGTCATTGTTCTCATCATATGAGGTCACACCACGTCATTCTGTCATTGTTCTCATCATAATTATGAGGAGGTCACACCACGTCATTTTGTCATTGTTCTCATCATATGAGGTCACACCACGTCATTCTGTCATTGTCTCATCATATGAGGTCACACCACGTCATTCTGTCATTGTTCTCCTCATATGAGGTCACACCACGTCACCCCTGTCATTGCTCTGAGGTCACACCCAGGTCATTCTGTCATTGTTCTCATCATATGAGGTTACACCACGTCATTCTGTCATTGTTCTCATCATATG
>JADBJO010007330.1:12500-25000 GCA_016801955.1 Conus betulinus | reverse complement strand
CTTTTTGTACATGAGGGGTTGTTGAAGTTAAAGATACATCCCTGAATAAAAGCTGTGCGCGCGCGCGTGCGTGCGTGCGTGCGTGCGTGTGTGTGTGAGCGCGCGCGCGGGTTGATAAGATGGCCTTTGTGACACGGTGATTGGTGACATGACGATAATTGTATGACATGATTCTGAGAAAGCAACAGCAGTTTACAATTCTGAGTTCGGTTCAATCGATAATCAAGATGATACGAGAAAGGGGGCAGCCGTGTAAACCAGCGGTTCGCAGTGAGTGGCGTTCAGCTCAGATAGCACCTTTACGTCTTTTCTGCCACCTTTTGCCGTGTGAGTTGGTTCCCAAGACCCCGCGTAGTTCTCAAGGTCTCTGACAAGTGGTGCGAAACGGTGCGAAACGGAACACGATCGTTGAGAATAAAACGGCGTGCTACCCCCAAAAAAAAGGAAGAGAAGGAGCAGACGACACGATAGACCAATGAGAGACAGTTTTACACATGTCGCGAGGACCCCCTGGGGGACACGACATTTTTTTTTTCAGGGGAGGGAACTAACTTTCACCGTCGGGTGTCTCTTGAAACCAAAGTCTGGAGGAGTCATTAGATTTGCGTGGTTGATTGCGTCTTTTCAGAGAGCAGGAAAGGATGAGGGGGTCGAACGAAACCAAATATATCAACGTGAGAGCTATTTGAAAAAAAGTACTGACAAAGCTGTAGAAGTATTATGACTCATTGACGCGTGTATTGCCTGCTTTATCATTTTTAAATGGACCGTTTTCATCGGTCCGTTTCGCTGGCCGAATCGGAAAAGCAGTGCTGGTTTCGCCTTTCCGCGTTCATTTCGCAACAGCGAAAAGATAGGTTTCATCGATTTGGGAAGATCGATGTGGTGTCGTAAGTTTAGTTTGCCTGGCTTACTGCTAATGGAAAACACTGGGTGTGAAAAAAAAACACGTTATTAAATTTATGTCCATCCTCCGTGCGTGTGTGTGTGTGTGTGTGTGTGTGTGTGTGTGTGTGAGAGAGAGAGAGAGAGAGAGAGAGAGAGAGAGAGAGAGAGAGAGAGAGAGAGAGAGAGAGATTGAAACAGTCGTATCATTGATAGCTAGATGTGTCTCAATGAACCAGTCTGATGTGTTGAAAGATTGCCTGCCAGTGATTCACTAAACACACACACACACACACACACACTCTCTCTCTCTCTCTCTCTCTCTCTCTCTCTCTCTCTCTCTCTCTCTCTCTCTCTGTATGTGAATTTGCTTTTCTGTCACCACGATCGTAACCGCATTTCACCAGAGACAGTGTTAAGCAGTTAACTACAATTGAACAGCTAGGTAAAACGACAGATGAAGAATTCAAATGTCAGTGTCATCTCAATAGTTTGTGCAAGATCATTTGAAAAAAATCTCTTCCTCTTACTTCAACGTAAGCGCTATGTCGGCATCACTGCACTAAAGCGTTCATTATTCATTTTATCAAATTTTGTATTTAATGACAGTACTTACATAACGCTTATCCCTGGAGTCCAGGTTCTAAGCCCTTTACAACCCATACTCCTGTTTAAGCAACAAGCCTGCTAACTAGGTACAACAGTCAAAACAAGAGCTGTCTTTTGGCGCTAATCATTCGTTGTTGTTGTATCCTGGCTTTAGACTCCAGGGATCATCCGAACAGCCGAAGCACTTGAGCACTATGGTACAGATGCATCAGCTGGGGATGAGAACATTACGTGTGTGACCGTTTTTGATTACCCCGCCACGTGGGCAGCCACACTCCGACTTGGAGGGATTTTGGAGACTGATAATGTTATGCTAGGAGCTTGTCACGACTGAAGACAATCCCCGCGTAACTATGCAGAGCATAATAACATTTTGATATAGCCTTGGTGTTCTAGCCTATGTCAGTTGGTCTGACACAGCCTTAAGCCAAGGCGGGGCGCTAATCGTTCGTTTCCTAGGCCATTCAGTCGAATGTCAGTCACTAAGTTATTCGATTTATCATGCAGGCTTTGTGTATACGTGTCATCCATACCAACAGCCGTACTGGTCTTCTCTTCCAACAGTTAGCAACGGGATTTTACGTGTGTACAAGATTTTTTGGTGCGTTCATACACGGAACATCGGTCACACAGTCTCATTCGAACGATTTCTCTTCAATGCACACACAATGTCACACATTAATTACGCTTCAATAATATGTGATAAATGTACTGATGTCAATCAGTAAAAGAAAAGAACGAATCGCTCCATCGACGGGTAGAAACTAAAAGTAATAAACATGCTTTCTTTGAATAAACAAGTTGAATTCAACCTGGTATCATTTGTATTTCGAATTTCGACAAATACTTTGTCATATTTCATGAACACCCTTTTTACAAAAATGAACATTTGTGTCAATTTGCAGAAATTCCTTCAAACCCTATCCACACATCGATCAACACAAAACAAGACTAATTTATTCCGGACAGTGTGTCCGGTAACTCAGTATTTACAAATCTACAAAATAGGAATTCATTAAAACGTTTCAAGAAATAACTATACACTTATTTCATGTCTCAAAAACGTGGCCACCCAGATATAAATATGCACATATCTCATGTCTTAAAAATTTTGACTATTCAAATAAAAATCCTAAACTTTCATTCAGAACTCTTCTTTAAGCCATAATTTGAATAAGCCGTCTGAACACCCACTTCATTAAAACACCCCTCCCTCCCTCTTCCCCCCTTCCACCCTCTCTTACTTCGTTTACGTTGCTCCTTCTTGCCTACTCAACACTTTATTGTAACTTCAAAGGAGTCTGTACTTTACCTGTGTTAGAATTACACCTACAGTGTTGTTAGATTGATTTGTCAGTATGACTGATTTGCATGGAAATAATTTGTATGGCAAGAACACACGTCAAAACCAACCCTTCATCCTTGAGTATTAAAGATCTCTCTCTCTCTCTCTCTCTCTCTCTCTCTCTCTCTCTCTCTCTCTCTCTCTCTCTCTCTGTTTGTCTGTCTGTCTGTCTGTCTGTCTGTCGGTCGGTCGGTCGGGTCTCTGTCTCTGTCTCTGTCTCTCTCTCTCTCTCTCTCTCTCTCTCTCTCTCTCTCTCTCTCTCTCTCTCTCTCTCTCTCACCCACCAGTACAGATGCAGATAAGTTACCACTATTCATCAAGGTCCATAGTCAAGTCAGCATATAAGACGGAAGTTAATGAGCTCGTAAAAATATAACCCGACCGTCTAACTGGAGTTTTATCTTTCAACCCAACATCTTTTTCCAACAGTCCTTTCAGTTATTCGTCTTCACGAGCGTTGAACCATGCAAGAGACGGACATTGAGTCAGTCCTCATCAGCAGCGAACCATACAACATACATCGATCTCCATGCATGGTTTGTCAGGTAGAGCAGTAAAATCATATGGTAGACACTAAGATCAAAGGTTAATTTTCCTGAGCAATGAGCTGTATGACAGACACTGAGAACAATGAATAGAAATCTTAAAACGAGGTAAGAGACAGTAAACGGTAAATAACGAACAAGTAGGGTAACTCTCGCTCCCATAATGAGATAATGGCATGCTCTTCACTCCAAACGAATGCTCATTACGATACTAAATTGCCAAGCCCAAGTGCCGACACAGAGCAAGACAAGGTGACTATTCTTTACCTCATTTAAGATTCATGCCATAGCAGCCGAAACTACCTGTATTGTTTCTGTTCGTCTGCGTGTCCTGTTAGGCTAAATTTGAGAGCAAAAGGCTGTGCCAGTCTTTAATACATGTTGATTTGTGTTCGTTCATTTCTCTCCAGTTGTTGTTGATGTGCGTATGTGTCAGGTGCTAAAAATCGGGCAAGCTTGGAACGTCCTCTCGTGGGGGTGTCTCCTTGTTTGTTCTGTGCGTTCGGTGTGCTTTGGTGTGCAGCTTAGTTTTATTTTGTTTAAATCGTCGTTTTCTCCGTAGTGTTACTATGTGGAGAGGCTGACTGTCAAGTCAGTAGTGCGTCGATGGTCAATGTGTATGTGCGATACTTCTGATGACGGTACCAGTGAAATATGTACCAGGAAATTGTATTTGTTATAAAATTGTTGTGAAGGCTGTGTCGCCGACAAAGACGTAAAACTCCTACAAGAAAATTTATGTGCGCTAATTGTACCACCTCATGTGTGTCGGTGGGCTGGGTTTATTGATGTGAACATTGTAATATCAACACGGAGAGAGTTAGTTAATTTTTTGTTTTAGATCAACTACACGTCGAATCGAAGTTTATTGTGTTCTATGGAACTTTGCTGAAAAATCGTGTTCGCCGGGGATTCAATGGTTTACTGTGCCTTGTGAATCTGCGTTCTTCTTCTATGGATTGCTTTGCATTGTGGATCTGCGTTTCTTCTGCTATGGATTAATGTGCTTTGTGAATGTGAATCTGCGGTTCTTCTTCTGATAGTTCAACGTAATTTATTGTGCTTGCTGTGTGGAACATGTTTTTCTTCTTCTTCATCGCTTGTGTTTATGAACAGCCGTGCTTATTGTGTGGGGACCTTGGTTATCCTTCTTCGCGTTCTTTTAGTGTTGTAGACTGTGGCTTGAGTACTGTGGAACCGAGTGTGTTGACTGTATATGTGAGACACTGTGGACGGCGCCGGCGAGATCTGTGAGTGATATCAAGATATGTAATATGAACGCTGATATCTGATAATTGAAGTTCCTATGTATTGATAGCTTGATCTATATGCTATGTAGTGACATATGTTGATTTGTACCAGTTTCACATGAATGTATATTTTGATGGTTCAGGCAGCAGCATAATTATAAAGAAAAAAAAATTTAACTCGTGTGTTGCCTGGCTATCCATGTGCGTATGGTGTGGGTGTGTGTAGGGATAATTATTACACGCATCCAAACTTTTGAGAACGGGAGTCAGACAGCAAAACACGCACCGCACACCATCCGTAACATCTGGTGACCCCGAAGTTGAATTTCATTTGCTACTAAATTCAGTATTACCTTAGTGGCAGCATTTGTTTTGTGCCCTTATAATTGCCCCAGTTTAAAAAGGATAGGTCACGTTCACAGACTTTCCTTTGGAACAATTGAGTTGCGTTGTATTGTTTTGTTGTATGATTGTGTCTATTTTCTTTCCCGTCTCCAGCGTAACGGGGTATCTCCTTCTGTATAGTTTTCTGGAGATACGAGGGCCTAGTTCCTAGTTTCTTCCTTTTGTGGGCTTTATTTTATTACCTTCCGTTTATCTCTCTGATTATTTCTGTTTCTATCTTACTTGGGGATTGTGTTGCTTCTTCAGCATTCTTAGGGTTCTTTTCTCTTGAATGCGTGAGTGTGTGAATGGCTGCCCTGAACCAGTTTAAAAAGAATTATTAGTTTTTTTCATTTTGAATGCTTAGTGTGAAAAAAAAAAAAATAATAATAACACACAATACATTGATTATATTCGTTATTACTCTAATGTCATTGCTTGATTTATACTTGTTGCTGAAAATTTGGCATTGATTACCGATTGTGTTTTTCTTTCTTCCCATATCCCTGAAATCCTGTTTCATTTTTTATATCTCTTTTTTTTTTGTTGGTTGGGTTTGATAATACTTAGTCTTTTTAAGAGTGATTGTCGTAATGTTTGTTGAAAAAAAAAAAAAAAAAAAATCCTCGTTGGAATTCATATATTTAAGTGGACAAGGGTTTCAAACCTTTCTTGCTTGTGATAGCAGTTTGTTTGTATTTTGATCAAATAGTGTGTGTATCGGGCTTGACCAGGACAGGACAGGACATTGTTTCATATTTTCATAATGGCACAGAAGGCTAAGGAGAAAGTCCCTGTTGTGTCCTCTATGGACGAGGACAAAGTTTTCGCTAAATATTTACAACGAGGTAAGGTATGTGGTCTGGAGGGACAGGCTCTGCTGGACTATGTTGACAAATGTATTGCCCAAGACATAGAAAGAGAAGAAAGAATTAGGATTAAAGAATTTCAGTTGAAGGAGGTACAAATGCAAGAGGAAACAAAAAAGAAAAAAAATGCAAGAAAAAAAGAATGCAAAAAAGAATGCAAGAGGAAAAAAAAAAATGCAAGAGAAGAGGAAACAAAAAAAGAATGCAAGAAGGAAGAGGAAACAAAAAGAATGCAAGAGAAGAGGAAACAAAAAGAATGAGGAAGAGGAAACAAAAAGAATGCAAAGATAGAGGAAACTAAAAGAATACAGTTTCAAGTTACTTCTCAGCAGAGTGCGGTCTCAGGACAGGACAGTGAGAGTCAGGGTTCTGGTTTTCCCAGGTTTAACGCCCCGCCCCTCCTACGTTTCCTAAGTTGCCCCCTTTTAAAGAAAGAACTGATGATATAGACAGTTACTTGTTTCGTTTTGAAACCCATGCTCGTTCCTTAGGTTGGTCAGAGGATTTGTGGGTCACATACCTTTCTGCTTTACTTGAGGGTTCCGCGCTTTAACTCTCTATCACAGTCTCGCTGAAAATAATGTTGTGTCATACGAGCTTTTGAAAGAGAGCTTGCTGAAAAAATTTCAATGTACCCCAGATGGTTTTTTCGTAAGCGTTTTCGTGAAGCTAAACCTAGCTCAGATGAACCTTTCGAGACCTTTGCAGTTGAACTTAGGCGTTTGTTTGATCGTTGGGTCTCTTTGTCAAAAAGTGATAAGTCTTTTGAAGGTCTGGTGGATCTTATCTTGCGTGAGCAGTTTTTGGAGTGTATCTCTAAGGACTTGGCTACTTTTCTGTGCGAAAAGGATGTGAAAACTTTTGATGAAATGATCAAGTCTGCAGAGTCATACAGACATGCTCATCCCACTAAGGTGCTTTCTAGGAAAGCCGAGTAAACATTTTTGCTTCTGTTGGGTACAAAACTCCTGGTCATTTTTGATAGAAATCCATATCCCGGTCAGTCTGATAGAACTCCATACTGTGGTCAGTCTGACAGAGGAAACAGATACTCTACTTTTCAAAACAGTGGCCACTACTCTGGTTCCTCAGCTGATCGTGGAAGTAACTTTGATGGTAGCTGTTATTATGGTCATCAGAGCTTTGGTTACTCAGCTGGTCGTGAAAAAACTTTGGCGGTAGCCGTTATCGTGGTCGTGGCGCCCGTCATACCTCTGGCAGTAAGAGTCCCTCAGGAAGTGCTTCTGATCAGTTTGCAAGTGTTGTGTGTTTTTTGTGTAAAAATGACCGGACATGTAGCTGCTAGGTGTCCATGGAAGTCAGGTAGAAACCCTTGTAGAATTTGCACCCTTAGCCACCCAGATGAATGTCCTTTTTGTGGTTAGTAACTCCAATGTTGTTAAAAACTCAGCTGACAGCAAACAGTCCAGTGCTTGTGCTTGTTTCCGTTCTTGATACTCCTTTTGCTTGTCTAGCTGCTGGTGAGTTCACAGGCAAATTAAATTTGGAGTCTGGTTCTGTGAATGGCACTTTGAGTTCTGTTCTGCGTGATACTGGTGCTACTATCTGTGGCGTTCGCAAGCGGTTAGTTTCTGACAGTCAGATGTTAGGAACCACAGTGAAGTGTGTTTCTTTTGGTGGTCGTGTGGATGAGTTTCCCACTGGCTACAGTGTCAGTCAGTTGTCCTTATTTTGTGGGTGATTTGACCTGTTGTGTCTTGGATAGCCCTGTCGCAGATCTCATTGTGGGTAATGTACCTGGAGTTTTCTGTGAGTGGTGAGTTTAGTGATGTATCTGGTGAACCTTTCTCTTTAGCCGCCGTAACCAGGGCTAGAGCTAAGCATTTTGTGGACAAAAAGCCTTTGTGTCAGATCCCTGATGATCTGAACATTTCCCGTTCTGACCTTGTTCAGAAACAACAGAAGGATGATGCGTCATTGAAGTCGTGCTTCCAGTCAGCATCTTCTGGTGAGGTGAAGAGGTTAGGTAAAACTGTCTTTTACTACTATGTGTCTGATGAGGTTCTGTACAGGCATTTTGTCAAAATGATATTTCTTTTGATCAGGTTGTTTGTTCCTGTTGAACTTCGACCTACAGTGTTATCTGTGGCGCATGATCTGATTTTGTCAGGTCATTGTGGTTCTCGACGTACTCTGTCTAGAATCCTTAACAAGTTCTTCTGGCCTGGAGTGACTGTGGATGTAGCGAAGTATGTTGCTTCCTGTGATGTATGTCAGAAGACAGTATCAAAGGGTAGAGTTTGTCCAGTACCCCTTGCGTCTGTTCCAAACATCATCAGTACTCCATTTGATCGTGTGGCTGTTGATCTTGTTGGCCCACTGTCTCCTCCTTCGGAACAAGGTCATCGTTACATCTTGACCATGATTGACATTGCTACCCGTTTTCCAGAGGCCGTTCCGTTGAAGGATATCTCCTCTGTTGCTGTGGCAGAAGCATTGTTGGGAATCTTTTCTCGTTTAGGTTTCCCCCAGGAGATTCTGTCTGATCAGGGTACACAGTTCAATTCTGATCTATGAAGCAGTTTCATGCTTTGTGTGGTGCAAAGGGCATACGTACATCGCCGTATCATCCACAGGCAAATGGGCATGTTGAGAGATTTCATGGCACTTTGAAATCGATGTTGAAAAAGATTGTTCGCACTCACCCAAAGGCGTGGCATCGATATTTGCCTGCACTGTTGTTTGCGTGCAGAGAGTTGCCCTCTGAAAGTACAGGTTTCTCTCCCTTTCAGTTGCTGTTTGGTCGGCAGGTTCGTGGTCCTGTTGCTTTACTACAGGAGTCGTGGACTCGGTCAGATGCTCAGGATGTTGAGGCAAAACCTCTTTATTCGTACTTGTTTGAACTCAAGAATGTCATTGCTGACTCGTGTAAGTTAGCCATGAAGAATTCTGCTGATTCTGCTTTGAAGGGTAAAAAGTACTTTGACAAGAAGGCCAGGGAACGTCGTTTCCAAGTTGATGATGAAGTTTTTAGTTTTGTTGCCGACTGACTCTAACAAGTTGTTAGCCAGTTGGTCAGGGCCATTCCCAGTAGTCAAAGTCTTGCATCCAGATTACAAGGTTCTTGTTAAGGGCAAGGAAAAGATCTTTCATGCGAATATGCTCAAAAAGTATATTCGTCGTGCTGTTGTGTCTACTTCTGCTGTTGTTGTACCTACAGTTGTTCTTTCACAAGGTACTTCAGTGCCCTGGTCAGAGATAGCACCTTTGGCTTATGAGCAGGAACAGGTTTTCTCTTGAGTGTTCTCCAGAAGTTGGTCTTTCTGTGGATCCCTCTACGGAGTCTGTTTGTACTGTTCGTGAAGTGGTTTGTACAGTTGGTGTCGTCCAGGACTGTGATGACGCTTTACCCATCCCCACTTTAGCTGTTCCGATGGCGATATTGTACTTGTCGTTTTCTGCATTGATTTCATGTCTATTTCTTGGACTCCTGAGTGTGTTGAAGCTCTGAGAAAGATTCAAGGAATCTTGTCCTCTGCACCTGTGTGTTGTTACCTAGATTGGGTAATCCTTTTGTTCTCAGGACTGATACTAGTTCTGCTGGTTTGGATGCTGTATTGTTCCAGTAGAATGATGATGATGTTTCTTCACCTAGTCGTGTTCGCTAGTCGAAAGTTGCTGAATCGTGAGAAGGCGTACAATACTATTGAGCGGGAATGTTTAGACATGTCTCTACCCCGTGGGGGTATGGGGGTCAAGTGGTTAGTAGATATGTGGAGTCTCTACCCTGTTGGGGTATGGAGTCCCTTGACGTACCGAGTGTCAGTAGATATGTGTAGTCTCTACCCTGTGTGAGTGGGAGAGGCTGTCCGTGAGGTCAGCAACAAGCTAGCATGTCAAAGGGATTCAGAGTTCGTTGGGACGACAACTTGTGTTCTTCTGTTGTGTGGGAGTTCATGGAAGGATTCCATGAACTGCTTCCGTGAGCGGCTTCTTTTTTTCCGTCGAGTCGATGTGTGATTTCTGGGTTTGTGTATTCTGCTGTTTGTTTTACTTCTTCAAAAAAACAATTCGGTCATTGTTTTTTGTTTGAGGAGGGGGAGTATTGTGACGTCAACGTAAATTATGACGTCAACTTAAAATGACATAGGTATCTACATGACGAAAATAATAATATTGACGAGAGGAGAGCAAGAACTAACGGCCGAGGCTTTGGTGTGCAGCCTATTTTTTTTATTTTGTTTAAATCGTGTTTTTTCTCCGTAGTGTTACTATGTGGAGAGGCTGACTGTCAAGTCAGTAGTGCGTCGATGGTCAATGTGTATGTGCGATACTTCTGATGACGGTACCAGTGAAATATGTACCAGGAAATGTATTTGTTATAAAATTGTTGTGAAGGCTGTGTCGCCGACAAAGACGTAAAACTCCTACAAGAAAATTTATGTGCGCTAATTGTACCACCTCATGTGTGTCGGTGGGCTGGGTTTATTGATGTGAACATTGTAATATCAATACACGGAGAAGTAGTTAATTTTTGTTTTAGATCAACTACACGTCGAATCGAAGTTTATTGTGTTCTATGGAACTTTGCTGAAATCGTGTTCGCCGGGGATTCAATGGTTTACTGTGCCTTGTGAATCTGCAGTTCTTCTTCTATGGATTGCTTTGCATTGTGGATCTGCGGTTCTTCTATGGATTAATGTGCTTTGTGAATGTGAATCTGCGGTTCTTCTTCTGATAGTTCAACGTAATTTATTGTGCTTGCTGTGTGTGGAGAAACATGTTTCTTCTTCTTCATCGCTTGTGTTTATGAACAGCCGTGCTTATTGTGTGGGGACCTTGGTTATCCTTCTTTGCCTTCTTTTAGTGTTGTAGACTGTGGCTTGAGTACTGTGGAACCGAGTGTGTTGACTGTATATGTGAGACACTGTGGACGGCGCCGGCGAGATCTGTGAGTGATATCAAGATATGTAATATGAACGCTGATATCTGATAATTGAAGTTCCTATGTATTGATAGCTTGATCTATATGCTATGTAGTGACATATGTTGATTTGTACCAGTTCACATGAATGTATATTTTGATTTTTATTACGTGAGCGAGAGTTACCCTACTTGTTCGTTATTTATTGAGAAAAGTGGTTAGTAGTCATGCGGGCAGTAAATCACACGACAGACTATGAGATCAATGATTAGCGATAGTGACCAGTAAATTAGACGATAGAAATTGAGATAAATGATTTGTCCTAGTGAGTGGTGAACCATAACGTAACTTTTGATTAAATGGTCGGTCCTAAAGAGCAGTGAATTATTCCATAGATACTGAGATCAATCGTTTGTTTCATGGATTGTCACTATGACCGCAATATTGCTAAGACAACTAAACGGTTTATCATTAGCCCTCTATATGGTTTGCAGCAATATGCTACATTATGGTTAATAATTAATCACATTATGGTTAATGATTATGTCTCCAACACTTTGTCATGCTGGTTGTATGATTTGTTTTGATTACTGCTATGTGGTTTGTCATTGTGCCCTTTATATGGTTAGTCATTATGCCCATTATATGGTTTGTCATTATGCCCATTATATGGTTTGTCATTATGCCCATTACATGGTTTGTAATTATGCCCATCATATGGTTTGTCATTATGCCCATTGTAGGGTTTGTCACAAGCCCAGTGCATGAAAGTCATTGTGGTTGCTGCATGGTTTATCACTATGGTCTATGTGGTTTGTTACTATGCCCACTATATGGTTTCTCATTTTGCCCGTTATATAGTTTGTCATTTTGCTCATGATATGGTTTGTCATTATGCCCATTATATGGTTTGTCATTATGCCCAATCTATGTGTTGTCATTATACCCATTATATGGTTTGTCATTATGCCCATTGTATGGTTTGTCACATGCCCAGTGCATGAAAGTCATTATGGTTGCTGTATGGTTTGTCACTATGGTCCATGTGGTTTGTCACTATGCCATATGGTTCGTCATCGTGCCTGCAATATAGTGTGTCACTGTCCCGCTTTATGGTTCGTCAGTGTATCGTTACTATACCCCATGAATGTTTTTCACTTTACTGCTACGTGGTTTTATAATTACTGTTCACGCTGTATAGCTTTTAACTCTGTCCTCTGTATTGTTCGTCATTCCGATACCCGCTGAATGTTTTTTTCACGTGTCACTTTTGCATGTTTGATCAATACTATGCCCGTTGTATGGTTGATCACTACCACGCTCGTTGTATGGTTTATCACAACTATGCCCTTGTGTATGGTTTTTCACAACTGTGCCCGTTGTATGGTTTTTCACTACTATGCCCGTTGTATGGTCGATCAGTACTATGCCCGTTGTATGGTTGATCACTACTACGTCCGTTGTATGGTTTTTCACTACTATGCCCGTTGTATGGTCGATCAGTACTATGCCTGTTGTATGGTTTCTCACTACTATGCCCGTTGTATGGTTTTTCACTACTATGCCCGTTGTATGGTTGATCACTACTATGCCCGTTGTATGGTTGATCACTACTGTGCCCGTTGTATGGTTGATCACTACTATGCCCATTGTATGGTTTTTTCACTACTATGCCCGTTGTATGGTTTTTCACTACTATGCCCGTTGTATGGGTTTTTCACTGCTGTG
>JADBJO010007330.1:0-7500 GCA_016801955.1 Conus betulinus | reverse complement strand
GTGTGTGTGTGTGTGTGTGTGTGTGTGTGTGTGTGTGTGTGTGTGTGAGTGTGTGTGTTTTACTTCGATCGTCCGTTAGGTGGAGAGAAGTGCGCAGGTCGAGGTGTCGAGTGTAGTAGCAAAATCAGTTAGTTTTCCCTTCTTCATCGCTGTTTACAAACATTGATAAGTAATTAACTAATCAATGACCAAAAAAAAGATACCATATAATATAACATGAAGAACATATTAAGGCATAATACCATGTAATGTGCTGTAATATATTTATCACACACACACACACACACACACACACACACACACACACACACAACACATCATTCGAAACACGACATACAACACAACACACGACAGTATGACATTATCCGGTGTGAAATAAAGTGCAACACAACACCAACAATACAGTGCAGTGTGGCACATTAAAGCATTACACCAAGAACAGCACCAAACGACATGGAAACTGTGTTTATAGACAACAATACAGTCACCATAAAAGACAACGTTGCATAGCTTGTTCTAAACCTCAGTCACCTTCTGGCCAAGGGAGGAGTTTACTCTGGCTCCGAACAAAAGAGTTACTGTCGTCATGAAGCTTTGTGGGTGCTCTGCCTGCGTTGAATCAATCTGACCATTACCGTTTGAAGTGACAATGAGCGATAAATAATGCAAGGTTCTCTGTGGTGAGCAGGCCTATCCTGCGCAATGGCAGTCTGACAATGGCATCTCTCTCTGAATTGCAAGTGACAGGAGCAAGATGAGCGTGGGATCGTGCGCAGGATGGGGATGGGGGTAGGGGTAGTGGTGAAGGGCTTCAAATTCACGTCACAGAGAGCCGAGAACCAGAAAAACAAGGGCAACCAGAAGTCAAGGAAGTACAAAGACAGCAATTAGATATAAATAAACATGTTTGCCTAGAAACGAGAAAAAGTGGCGATATTTCAGGCATGAAGGTGCATGTGGAAACAGCTGTAAGGCAGCCTACACAATAATCGTCTTCAAACAAACTGACCGCTGACTGACCTGTTGACGATAGGTGTCCATAGTAGGCAGCACAATGGTCATCTTTCCGTGGTCACGTCTTCGTCTGACCATGGGGCCTTGGGTCCAAGGTCGAATTCTGCTTCCCACCGTCTTATTCATTTTTTTTTTTTTTTTTCACCCAAGAGATCGGAAAAGTACTAACGGGCACTCCTCCAGAAGTCAGCACCAAGTAGAGATTTCTACCACGGTACCAACAATGGCAGAATGATGGAGGACGATTCCGATAAAGCGTGAAGTAACTGATGCAGCTTTGACAGTGCTGTGAAACATGACAATTCTGTCGTGGCGCTAATTAAATCACAGTTCCTTGAGATGGCGATGACCGTCATACTGACGAGAAGGCGAAGCAAGACGTGGACTCGTACGCCCTACGGTTGAAAACGCACATTTACGGAAGTGTCAGAAAGTCTGTCAAAACTCTTGCAGTTTTGCTGGATTCATGACTGTAGTGAACATGTGATTATATGCAGGTCTCCTACTTTGTTTTTACCGTCAAGTGGAGAAGAAAATAAAATAAAAAAAAAAAAAACGACCGAAAACAGAAACTGATAGTTCATGTAACTACATAATCGATTTGCCTTTCGGGTGCTTTTACATCTTTTTGTACCATTGCCGTAGTTTCTCCTTTGTTTTTTTATCCTTTAACGATCGTATGAACTTTTCTTTATGTTCGACATGTTTGCTTAAGTTTTTGCCAACAATTCTTTCGATTTCATTTTAAGCTTAGTTGTTTGTTTTTTTTTTGTTTGTTTTTTTTTGCCTCTCACATGTTATACAAGTATTAGCTTATATCATCAATTCTTCAACTGGCTGGTTGGTTCAGCCACACTCCTCCTTCACAAACTTTGTCGAACCCTTTTCGTTTACTGTTTTGGAACCCTATCGAGACAATTACTTCAATCCCTGCGTGACGCGCGCACGTCTGGAGTTCGTCTTCAGTTCACCATTCAGGTATGGGAGGGGGAGTGGGGGGGGGGATGGGGGGGGGAGGGGGGGGGTGGGTGGGGGGGGTGGGGGGGGGGGGGGGGGGGGGGGGGAGTATCTGCCAGAATTAAAAAGATCCCAAAACTCGATGAGGGAAGGGAAACTATGGTCCCGCTAACTGTATATTTGCCCCACAAAACACGACACGTGGAGTTCGGGTCGATCTACTGGACGAGCTGTTTCATACTTTCAGGGGGGGAAAAAAACGATAGCCCAAGTTTCCCTCCCTTGTCAGGGTGGCCCACGCAATGTAGGCACTGAGAGCGACCGGGTATCGTCCACACAACCATGGGAAGCTCCAAAAACCAGCGACACGCACCGAGTGGTGAGACAGGTGGGGGGAGGCGATTCCCCTTGCTGGTGGGGTTTGCGAAAGTCAGTCAGAGGCAATGTGGGAGCGTGGAGTGTGTGGCGGTGGGGTGGGGGTATGCTTTTTCTACCCGGGGGGTGGGTATGTTACATTTCAGCAAGTTAGCCAGCGTGCAGTCCTATATAGGTTGTCCCCGCGTGCGACTACCTTCCCTCACCCCATGCATGCCTCCCCCCACCCCACCCCCACCCCCACCCCCCACCCCTCTCCCAGCCTGTCGGTGTCTTGTTGCCCTGTCTCTCACCTGCTGTACAACACAACAAAGATCAAAGCACAGAGGACCCGTGGAATGGGGGCTGTTCCGTTTCTGTTGTGAGGATACGAGGCCGCGGTGCTGGATCATTTATGACTGACTTTAACTGGACGGCCATGCAGGCACGCGCGGTGATAGCATTAATGGATGGCACTATACGAGGCGCGCGCGCGCGCACATTCACACACGTGCGCGCCTTGCCACAAACACACACACACACACACACAACACACACCACACAACACACACGCACTGCGCAACACGCACCACACACACCACACACACTGAAAAACAGCGAGGGAGAGAGAGGAGAGAGAGAGAGAAGAGAGAGCAGAGCCTTTGTCTCTATTGGTCTTTCTCCTGTCCCACCACCCCCCCCCCCCCCTATCCCCCCTCCTACCCCTCAGGCTCTCTCAGTCCTCTCTTCACGTCCCTCTCCTCTCTCTCTCTCTCATCCTCTTCTCTCCACACACACACACACACACACACACACACACACAACACACACACACACACCACACACACACACACACGCACGCCACTGCCTCTCTCTTCCGTCATCGTCTCTGTCAGTTTTTTTGTTTGTTTGTTTTTTGTTGGTTTTCTTTTTCAGTGTAAAAGCAAGCGAAAATACGTTTCTTTGCTTGCCCACTACAGGGGGACTTCCCATCTCTCTCCATCTCTCTCTCTCCTCTCTCTCTCTCTCTCCTCTCTCTCTCATCTCTCCTCTCTCTCTCTCTCTCGCTCTCTCTCAACTAATTGATATCCATCTCTTCACCTTTACTTTTCTTTTCTTCCTTATTATTTTTTTTTTTTCTGGCTTTCAATGTCCTCGTCTATTTGTCCTGTGTCCGAGTTTTGTACCTTCCAAGATTATTGGCAATGGCTGTTCTGGGGGGACTGGCTGTTGAACAAATAACCGTTAAAAGCGTTCTGCTTTTTTTTCTTTTCTTTCTTTCCTTTCTCTCTTCTTTCTTTTCTTTTCTTTTTACATGTTTGGCTGTCTTGTTTTCTGTGCCAGTGGCATGGCTGGCTCGCCGCCCGTTCCGGCTTCTTGTGCTTCAGCGCCCACCCAAAGTTATTCTGTCCTCAGCACCGGGCTCAGTGTTGGTCTCCATAGGGCAACGAGCCGGAGGAGACACAGCATTGCTGCCAAGTTGCTTGGGTTGTGTTCTGTGGCGCCTGTTCTGACCCAGCGCAGCAGGACACCATCTGCCTAGATTCCTGCTGAAGAGAATTTACTGCTTGGCCGTGAGGCTACTGTGACTGAGCATTTTTTGTACTCACAGTTCTTAAAGAAAAGGGAGTACTTTACAATGGGAGTACGAAGAACAATGGAATGACCTGTGTTGTATGTGTGTCTGTCTGTCTGTCTGTCTGTCCGTTGTCAAAATATGTTTCACTCCCTCCAGACAAAACTTTCTTGGGCCGATCTTTTTGAAATGTGTATGTTCTTTATGGGTCACGGATGATGCCCGATGTTTTATTTTTACCAGAATAGCCGTCACTAACGGCTATAACGGCCCAAAACGGGTTTTTCTTCTTCTTTATGGAAAATCTCTGGAAGTACTTCGCTGATTTCTTATCTCAGTGACGAAATGCATTATGACGCATAGTTTGATTGTGACGTTGTTTTGTATTGTGACGCAAGCTTGATGGTGACTTTTTTTTTTTTTTTTACACGCGTATTCAAGATAGATCTAAACCGAGAGTACGTGTATATATGCTTTGCATCTTGTTTCTTTTTTTTCTTTCTTCCGAAGGACGCCATTACGACCGCCCGCCCATCAACAGCCTCCCAGAACTTGTCAATACCGATAAACGAACTATCCCCGGGCATGAAGGCGGAAAGGAAATCCAATCTGAGGTCATCATGCAGAGGACCAAGGCAGGTCTAGAATTTGAGATTTCCCTCCTGCTTCTGAAAAGAGCGCACCGCTACTGAGCTGCCACGGAAAAGCACCGCCGTCGCAAAAATAAATATGAACTAAGCTGATTTTGCAAACAAATGGGATCATTATATGCTTTTGAGTGAGAAGTAAAATCTGCGTGAGCGTGCGTGCGCGCGCACATGTATGTATTTGTATGGTCTTTAAAAAAAAAAAAAAAAAAAAAAAAAAAAAAAAACCTAGCCTAGGATTTTGTCCTGCTGGGTATACTTACAGGGCGATCGTGTTTATGCATGATTTCGGGCAGCATCAACTCAACCGTCATTGCTGGGATAAGTAATTCATTTGTACTGTTGATGTCGACTCTAAATTTCCTGTATACATTTTAGGAATCTAGGGCTCTCTCTCTCTCTCTCTCTCCTCCTCTCTCTCTCTCTCTCTGATATAACTAATAAGACAATCGCATTCTCCTCTCTCTCTCTCTCTCTCTCTCTCTCTCTCTCTCCTCTCTCAATCCCTCCTCTCATCTCTGTGTGTCTCTCCTGTGGTGTGTGTGTGTGTGTTGTGTGTGTGTGTGTGTGATGTCGGGGAGGGGGGGGGAGGGTCTTTTTTGTAATCAATCCATATATTTCGTGTTTGTTATTTTCATGTTGTTGGTGGGGGTTTTTTAAGTTCATCTCTGCGTCAATGTTAATGGAGAAGCAACTCATCCCACTTTTTTTTAACTGTATTTTTGAAGATATGTATGTTTGTGTGAAAAGTTTTGTAAGGTTTAGTCGCTAGTCATGCTAAGTTTTTTACTAGTCACGCTTAGTCCCCTTAGCGGGGGCAAGGGCAGATAACAAAAAAGCATGTATTTGCTTATCTGTTACCAGGGAAACAAAAAAAAAATGATCAAAGATTATCTGTGGGGTAGTGAGAAAAACACAGGAATACAGACCACGGGAAATCTGTCTCCACAGACAACATTCTAACAGTCACAACAAACCAGGTAACAAAGAACCAGCGGGGGATATTTGTCTACGGTGATCTCCACCGCCCCTGACAGGGCATCGATCAGGTCAAGTGTTCGCTCAGCTGTGATGGTGATTTTATGTTTGAATGAATGTGGGCATGATCGCAGGATCCCGTAAATTTAATTTTGAGAGAGAGAGAGTGGGGGGGGGTGGGGGAGGGAGGGAGGGGGGGGGGGGGGGGGGGGGGGGGGGGGAGGGAGGGACAGGAAGGAGAGAGAGAGAGAGAGAGAGAGCATTTTAAAATATCTTTGACATTTCACATTTTAAACATGTTTAACATTTAACACATTCCTCATTTTCTCATTCAGTATGTGTGTGTGTGTGTGTGTGTGTGTGTGTGTGTGTGTGGTGTGTGTGTGTGTGTGTGCACGCGCGCGTGCGTGAGTGGTGTTGTGCGCGCGAGTGGTGGTGTGTGGTGTGTGTCGTTTGTGTGCGCGCGCGCGCGCGTGTATCAGTGTTGTATGCGTGCGTGTGGTGTGTGTGTGTTGTGTGTGTTGTGTTGTGTGTGTGTGTGTTGTGTGATTGTTAGAGATTGAGAGAGAGGAGGGGGGGGGGGGGTTGGAGGGAATTTGCTTTGCCGTTTACAATGCGTTCAACCTGGCATGGAAAGTCTTTGCGTTATACTTTGCGGTCTCATTGAACATAAGCGTGCCTGCCTCCTTTCATTTTTTCATACGCGTGCGCCGTTTGGTCCAAAGTATGTGCCATTTGTAATTAATATTATTTTGACATGCGAGCTTACAGATAATAGTAAAATAAGCACTTTCAGGATGAACCTTTAAAAAAATATGATGAAGAGAAAAGTACAACCTGAAGGCGCGGATGGGAACTCGGAGAAGTACTGTCCTTAACCGCCGATCAATCTTGCACCACCTTGGAAGCTTGCGCTGTTTCACACAGGGTGCGGGCACACAACAGGGCAATTCCATTAAGACGTCGAGGACATAATTGTTCCCTGGTGCGGATCCATTGTATAATGACTATTGCAAGTAACACGACAGAACCTCCACGGGAGCGTTCCATAGGTGTACACCCAGCCCCTATGACTGACCCTATCTAGACCCCCACCGGCGAAAAACATCACCGTGAAGCAACTGCCGTGTGCATCCCGCATCTCACTCGTTGCTGTTGCTGTTGCGCTGAAGGTGAAGACAGTGCACAACTTTCAGACATAGCCAAGCTGTCGCCATGAGGTTTTACATGCTCTCTGAAGAGGAATCCCAGGTCACAGTCTTTCGCTCGCTGTCAAACAGGACTTTTCCTTCGGTCAATGGGGCCTTTCCTCACCGTCACTGGTGGGCCTTTCCCAGAATTGGCCAAAAGGAGAGAGAAGAAAAAAAATACACCCGAAGGTGAGGGTGGGACCAGAAAAGTACTGTCCCTCAACTGCTGAACAGACCAGCTAGGAGCAATCCTCACCACCACTGGGAGCTCGCGTTGTGTTCACATAGGGTGCAAGCACCTTCGGGTGTATCGCTTTCTTTAAAAGCTGATTAATGAGGATAAGGATGATGAAGATGCTTGGAGTTCCTTTTCTGGTCGGAGATGATATGACATGGCTGTACTGGCAGTGAAATAATAACCAAAGTATTTGTGACCATTAATCACGTGCATAATGCGACTTTCCATACCACCACCTTTCATGGAATGCCAGGTATCAGAGAGAGAGAGAGAGAGAGGAGAGAGAGAGAAGAGAGAGAATAGATTAGGATACCACAGTCAACCGCGCATGGCAATATCATGGTACATAGTATATACATTTTAATTATTGAAATCACTGTTTTCCTCTTGCAGTGGTGTGTCGTCTGTGGGTGTGTGTGTTTTTGTGTGGGTGGTTGGTTTGTGTGTTGTGTGTGTGTGTGTGTGTGTGTGTTTTCACAATACAAAAAACGAAAAACGTGACTTTTCTTCAAGACGTCCACAAACCCAGAAATAATATGCACCAAC
>JADBJO010007329.1:109357-114932 GCA_016801955.1 Conus betulinus | reverse complement strand
TCTCTTCTCTCTCTCTCTCTTCTCTCTCTCCTCGTCTCTCTCTCAAGACTCAACCCTGACACCCACGCCAAGAACTTCACTTGCACGACGAATACGTTCCCCTTCCTCATTTTTGACCCCTCCCACCCCCCCGCCCCCCCTTCCCCGTCTCCGCGCACCCCTCCCCCTCTCCCTTTTCCCCCCCCCCCCCCCCCCCCCCCCCCCCATTCTTCCTCATCCCCATCGACGGCACATTCTTCTTTGTGTGGTCCATGGTAGTTAGTCCCACTCTCTGACCACCTAAGGCACCTGGAGTTCCGCGTCACTAATGTACCTCCTGGGCGGCAAAAAACCGTCACCCACGAGACATTACTGTTGGACCCCAAGGGACATAAATCGTGAGTGGATGGGCGGTGGGTGATTCCCCCCTTGCGCTGAACCCATACATCACACGCAGGGCGCCGGCCCCGCTCTGCCGCGACATTTGCATATAAGGTTACAACAAGGCGGCTGTTGTATCGCTCGTTTGAGAGTGACGCTCTGTTGGGGGCTGGTGACCTTGTCCCAGTCTCCTTGTCGCCCGGTGTTTCCTGTCCATACTGTGCCCCCGCCCCCCCCCCCCCCCCCCGTGACATAATGGACAAGCCCGCACTGTACGGGGGGGGGCGGGGGTGTAGTTAGTTTTACTTGACTTTGCTGTCCTTCTCTTCAACTTCCCCCTCCCCCCCCCACCCCCCCCTCCCCCCCCCCGCTAGTTTCAGCCTGAACATATCTAACAACAACAACGACTAACGATGACGACGACGACGCAATGACGACGGCAACGACGCTACCACGATGATGATGATATGATGATGATGATGAATGAAGCCAGATAGTTTAATGTAATGAAGAATTGTTTAGCCTGCCTTGTTTTTCCCGCCATATGATTTGGTCAACATCAGATTGTTTGGTCAAGGAAAGGCAGAAGTCATCCGCCTAGGAGATCCGGTAATGGTGGTTGTTCACGTTTTCCTCAGCGCTGTCCCACACTATCTGACTGACCATCCTGGGTCGTCACACGTAGACTATTGACTTACCATGCCTTGTCGTCACACAGTAAAGCCTATATGACTGGACCGGCCTTGGTCGTCCCACCCAGTAGATCTATATGACTGCCTAGCCTGGTCCCTCAACAGTAGAGCTATACTGACTGACCGTGTTTGGGTCGTCACACAGTAGAAGCCTATAGACTGACCGTGTTTTTGGTCTCACACAGTAATCTATATTTGACCCATCCTGGGTCGTCCAAACAGTGACTGACCACTCGAGTGTTGACATCCTTTGGGCCTTCCCTTGCATCCTCACTAAATGGATCTTGGGGCCTGAACTATCTCATGGTAGAGCGCCCGACTCCTTAATCCAAGGTTCGGGACGAATCTCCGCCGGGCCCGTTTTCGGTAAAGGGTGATTTGTCCCCTCGGAGTTAACCATTTGGTTTTTACTCCATTTCCCATACGTTCCCTCAATGAGACTATAAACCGAGGTTCCCGTGGTGTTGAACGCACGCATAACCTCTTGCAACACGCCTAAAATCCCATCACCCACTTTTGGAAGAGAAATGCCAGTTTTTGCCTTTGGTAGGATAGACACGTTACACATAGCATCACCTTCCCAAAGATGGAGTAATGGGTGCCTTAACGGCGTGGATAAAAACGTCATGCAACGCAACCGCCACTCCCTTTGTTTAGGTAAGGGATTCATCTTTGCCTGTCCTAAGATGTCCCCAGGAGTATCCCTGCTTACGCAGAAGAAGAAGAATAAAAAGAGAAGATCCTTCAAACATAAGCTAAAAATGTTCCCCCATTTTCATACTCTTTAATTCACCAGTAATTCTATTTTGTTCAGCTACTTATTGCCTTAATAGCACACTTTTTCTTTTTTTTTCAATTTCCTTTACACAAAGAACACCATAATCATGCAAGCCAATTAAAAAAAAACAAAAAACACCACAACCCCTACAGCTGATGTTTTCCAGAAACGACTTTGACCCATTAATCCGCTAAACTGGCTGTTTTGCGTTTGGGTTTTGTTTCAGAAGATCAGTGTCTATCACGCCAGAAATGCTCTGCGTACACAACGAGATAACCATCATTCGCTCAGGCTCAGTGCAGTCCTGTCGTGACACAGTCAGCACGTACCTTCCGTTTCTTTGAATGAGAATTGTTCACTGAAAGCACACCCACATCGGGCGGGACACTTGGGAAAAATTTGGTTTCAGCGCAGATAAGAGCTGTTAATTGATTTGTGAGAAGATTGTTTTGCTTGCTTGGCGTATTTGACTGATCGTCTCTTCTCCTCTCGCTCTCTCTCTCTTGCACATCTCTCTTCCGGCTCTCTCCTCTTCTCTCTCGTGTGTGTGTGTGTGTGTGTGTGTGTTTGTGTGTCGCGCGCGGCAGCCGTCGCGCACGCTCTCTCTCGCTCTCCTCTCTCTCTCGTGTGTGGTGTGTGTTTTGGTGTGCGCGCCCGCGCCGTGCGCGCACGTCTCTCTCTCTCTCTCTCTCGTCTTGTCCCTCTCTCTCTCCTCCTCTCTCTCTCTCTCCGTGTGTGTGTGTGGTGTGTGTGTGTGTGTGTGTGGTGTGTGTATGTGTGTTGTGTGTGTGCGCGCGCGCACGTCCCTCTCCTCTCTTCTCTCTCTCTCTCTCTCATCTCCTGCTACTGTGGGCTGTTTGTATCTCTGTCTATAATGTTTTGTCTTTGTGTGCCCGTTTGAGTTTATGTTTCCGAACAGTTTGAACGAGCGTCTGTATGCGCCTGTGCAACGCGCTTGCACTGTTGTGTGTGTGTGTGGTGTGTGTGGTGTGTGTGTGTGGGTGGGTGTGCGCGCGCGCCCGCGCGCGTGCGTGTGCATTCGTCCTCGTTTTACAGTTCTACCTTCGTTGGCTGTTTTGGGGGTGCCGTCGGATTCTGTTTTTGAGCCTTCCTTGGTGAATTCACCACAGAATAAAGACTGGGTATGGACAGACGAAGAAATTGTTAGCACACAACTTGTTCCCCCCCCCAACCAACTACTAAATTGTCCAGAATTACAGACCGTGGGAACAGCTACATTCTGAGTGCTCAAGGGGAGCACCGACACCACTCAGCCGTGTATCGCTGAGGAGTTCTTGAATCAAGCACATGAAAGGTACTTGACCCAGGCTATATGTACCGTGTCTTTTTGTCTGTTTTTTGAAACGGACTACGAGAATCTCCATATCTGCTAAGCGAATGAGTTTCATTTTTATCTTTCCAATACCCCCCCCCCCCCCCCACCACCCAAGGTTTTAATACTCCTTTTTATTTCTTTTTCTCCCCACCCCCCTCCCCCCTCCCCCCATCCCCGCCGGTTTTTTTTTTTTTCCCCTTAATCTTTGGCAAATTTTATAGTAAGACGGAAAGAGATTCTGTCTGTCTGCACTTTTTTCATTCGCAACTAGTTTGTGTATCTAGATATAGACCAGACAGACAGATAGATTGGATAGACAGACAGACAGACAGATAGATAGATAGATAGATAGATAGATAGATAGATAGATAGATAGATAGATAGATAGATAGGCAAATAGACAGACACACACAGAGGACAGATAGACAGACAAATAATTGAACGTAATCCAAAGCGCTAACACACACGCACAGACAGACTGACAGAAAAAAATAATATGCCGAACCCTCTAAATAAAGGGTTATTTAGGCACACAGTGTTACTGCCATTCGTTGGATTAACTTAAACTCACTTTGTGTTGTGTGTGTGTGTGTGTGGTGTGCGCGCGCGCGCACACACACACACACACACACACACACACACACACACACACACATGCGTGTGCGTATGATTAATTTTATTCTACTTGTTATGAGGGATGGCAACAAAAATGAAGGTGATAATATCGAAACTTTTATATCTTGCAAATGTTGATGATTGGTGTGACGAAAAACTAATCTTCAGAAAGGAAGAAAAAAAAGGAGGGGGGAGGGTGGTGGATAGTAATCTTCAAAAAAACGGAATGTGGTTCTGTGGTTCTCTAACGTATCGAAGTAACTTTTTGAGGAAAAAAAAAAAAACATAGTCACGCAGACCGCGCATCCCCTTCAAAACATGTACTGCGTAATCTTTCGAACTCGGGGCATTCCGCTGGACAAAAAAAAAAAAAAAAAAGAAAGAAAAAACCGGAAACAACAGCGTTGCCGAGATTGTATTGTACTGTCTCATTCTACACACTTCCCCAAAGATGGAGTATGGCTGCCTTAATGGCGGGATAAAAAAAAAAACGGTCATACACGCAAAACTCCATCGCCTGTCTATACAGGCAGTGTCCGCAGGAGTATTATCCTGCGTACGCAGAAAAGAAAGAAAGAAAAAAAGAAAAGAACTTTACACACGAACTTCAACCCTGCGTAACTGTGAGCCGAGATTGTATCATACTGTCCTGTATCGTTTTACACATGAACTTCAACCGTGTAGAACTGAGAGCCCAGATTGCACATAGGCTTCCACTTTAGCTTTGGACAGCGGCTAGAAAAAGGACAATGGGTCTAAGGCGAAACTCGAACCCCGGATCTGGCAAAATTTTTTTAGGGTTTCTCAGGCGGACTGCTTCGCCCATTCAGCCACTCAGTTGCTAACCACCCTGCACGCTGACGAATTGAACACGTCGTTTACCCACTCGACCACGTCTGCACTAACGTCCTGCACACCGACTTTCTGAAAACATACCGTTTATCCAGGCGACCAAGGTCTCCGCGAGCGCACGCCACCACCCCCCTCCCCCCCCCCCCCCCCCCCCCCTCCCCCCCCGGCCTGACAATTTAACAGATCGTTACATCCAGCGTCCTCAGCTGTCACTTTTCCCCGATACTTAACAGCTTCGCAGGGGAACTCTTCTGCCGCAGGAGAAGGGCGAGGACAGACAGAATGGAGGTGGTGGGGAGCGACACTGTCAAAAGCGCCACCTCTGCTTTTTCAAGGGGGGGTAACTCTCAAAATTGCCGACCCCCCGGGGGCTCAAACTTCGCAACAAGAAAATTACTCTCTCTCTCTCTCTCTCTCTTCTCTCCTCCTCTCTCTCCTCCTCTCTCTCTCTCACACACACACACACCACACACACACACACACACACACACACACACACACAGAAGTAAAACAAAAAAAAAAACAACCACGGGAAAACTTTCTGAAACGAAGGTGAACGGGCGGCGAAGGCAGAAGGCAGAAAAAAACCCTAACCAGCAGATAACAATAACAAAACAAAAAAAAATAAATAAATAAAAAGAAAAAACAACAACATTAAAAACAAAAAGTCATTCCAAAAGAGTGTGTCAGAAAAAGGGGGAGAAGTTACCAGCCACAGACATTGTTAAAAAAAAAGGTGAGGACGCTGCACTGAAAGATCACCGGTATCACGGTCCGTAATCCCTCTTGGCCTAAAATCACGCCCCCGGCGGATGACAAAGGGCACGTGTGCCCAAACTCGCTCCCCGGAAAGCCAATCCAGATGGAACTTCCCCATGTTCCCTAAGATCACCCTTCTCTTTCAAAACTCTCAAAGTCTCCCAAACGGCAAAGCATATCAAT
>JADBJO010007329.1:76857-86857 GCA_016801955.1 Conus betulinus | reverse complement strand
CGCATTGCACATCGACAAGTACAGACAGTGTCCACCATCCATCCCTTCCCCAGGGGCTGTCCCCGTTTGTGCGTGTGGACTTCTCATGGCGTGTGTAGCATATTCGGTACAGAGAGGCAGGAGTGGGGTGGATTGCAAACTGTCAATGAAACCTCATCTGCCCAGACCTGGGAGGTCTCTCTCTCTCTCTCTCTCTCTCTCGGAGGTCTCTCTCTCTCTCTCTCGGAGGTCTCTCTCTCTCTCTCTCGTGAAATGAGCAGGAGTTTTGACTGGATCGCAAACTGTCAATGAAACCTCATCTGCTCAGACCTGGGGGGGGGGGGGGGGGGGGGGGAGGGGGCTCTCTCTCTCTCTCTCTCTCTGTCTGTCTGTCTGTCTCTCTCTCTCTCTCTCGTGAAATGATGATTCTTTCTTTCTTTTGTGTTCACGACCATGCTAGATCCTCCATCCGGTTGGTAGGGCGAAGTCCACAGTCTGCCGCGGAGACCCCACTGGTCCTCACAGCTTCTCCTGGGCCTCAACCGGATGATACAAAGACGGATTTGTGTGGGATAGGGCATGGAAGAAAATCATGTTAAAGAGAGAGAGAGAGGGAAAGAGAGAGAGAGAAGAGAATGAATGAATGAATGAATGAATGAATGAATGAATGAATGAAAAGAAAGAAAGAAAAGAATTTATAATGGGATAGAGTATGAATGGAAATTCTGCCAAAAAAAAAGAAAGAAAGCAAGAAAGGGAGTAGTAAGGAAGGAAGGGTAAGGATTCGAAAAAAAGACGCTAATCCGTAAGCACTGGAAAACACTTCATAATGCCAGAAATATCCTGTAAATATATTCAACACCTCCCCCTCCTCCCCCCACCCCTCTCTCGTAACACGATCGTATTTAGGATGTGCATTCAAAGAACCATCCGTACTTTCCAGGCGCTCGCATTGCACACGTTCACAACACGAAATCACGTGTCAACGCACTGCCTTTACTGCATATATTTCAACTTCATCGCTGTGGGAAGAACATAAAACAGCTTTGACAAAGTAGTCAAAAGGCATTTAAAAAAAAAAATTCTGAGTAGACGTCGAAGACTCCTCACGAATAACAAAAAGACGACAACAAAACGAAAACTTTGAAGAGAGAGAGAGAGAGAGAGAGAGAGAGAGAGAGAGAGAGAGAGAGCGCGCAGCGAATGCTCCCCCATTTTTTCGTGTGAGCTCGTCCCGTTACGTCGTCTTTGTCTGCTAACCTATCGCACGTGCAACACGGAAACGGCGTTTCGGCGCGGTCTTCTCCTTTGAGAAATGTAGTGATACACGGACGCTGTGCACACAGCGAGCTTGGCGGACGCGCACCTTGCTAGAGAAGTCTTCACTGACGGTCAGGTTTATCAAGCGAACGAATTCTGGCAGTGCGACGCCAAGGTTTTCAGAAGACGAAACTTCAAATGTATATTTAGTTCAGAAGCAACGTCGTGCTCAGGGCGTGTTAGTGACAAAGCAGTGCCCGGCCTCAAGGTGTACAGGTGACACTCCTGCCTTTAGCACGGCGGCAGAACAGCCGGAGACGGTTTAGGACGTCCTTGACACTACTCCTGGACTCAGTGGTTCGGAGACTCTGACACTGATAGAGACTCGGACTCGCAATTAGTGATTGGTTCCACATAAGGACTTGGCGAGAATCCAGACAACTGATTCAAAGCCAGTGTCTGGACTGACCCGGTGAGGTCGCGAGTGGTGCACATGCGTGAAATGTGCAAGTTCTTACGTAAGCAAACGAACTCCTCCAAAGTGTAGGGTAAACCCTACAGAAACGGTCGGTCGTGTCGCGGGTGTTGATAACAGCAAATCTGTCATCTGAGCGATTGTGTGTATATATGGTTGTTTCGGGCAAGCCTGACTGAACAGGGGACGACCGAAGGTGCGGCAAGTACCACCAACGTGGAAAACGTCGTCAGTGCATTTTAAGAGTAACAGAGGAGAGAAGATCAAGTTCGGGAGGTAAGTGATTCGTTTCGTATTCGTATGCTAATGATCGTTCGACAAACATAATTATTATCGAAAGAGTAAGGACAGTAAGTTGAACTCAATGTTCAGATTTAGATGGGACCACACCAACACCCACATCCCGTCAGCATTGGTCTTCAAGGTTGACACTGCTCTCTCTCTCTCTCTCTCTCTCTCTCTCTCTCACTCTCACTCTCTCTCTCTCTCTCTCTCTCTCTCTCTCTCTCGCTCTCACGCATGCACGCACGCACGCACACACACACACACACACACACACACACACACACACACGTATGCACGTACGCACGCACTCACACAATATACATACATGCATGTACGCACACGCACATAAAAGGAGGGGGTGGGGTGGGAATTATCGGACTTTTCAAGATTTTTTTTTCTGTTTTCCTATATGAGAGGGGCTTCCAGTGGCTGGTTTGTGTGGGGCGTGAGAGCGTCGCAATGGTGTGGGGGGAGGTCGAGGGGAGGGGGATTTTTTGCCGTGATTTCTTGCTGATTAAAAAACCTAGTGTAAGAGCAATGTCACACAGAGGTGCAAAACAGCATTTTTTGTGCCGAATAAGCCAGTAGCACCAGTGTTTCGTGGGTTTTCTGCCTCTGGCTTTGCTTCGAAATACTCCCTGCTCTTCTGACTTGTGAGAGCTTCCCTGGAATGTTATACGTTTGTTCCGGACACATTGTCATGTGTGAGTCGGCCCTTAGGCAAATCTCTCTCTCTCTCTCTCTCTCTCTCTGTGTGTGTGTGTGGGTGTGTGTGTGTGTGTGTGGGCTTCACATCTGCTATTCATGTCGGTAGCGCACAGCTTTCCTGAGACTATGGCTCCAGTTCAACCGGCAGGCCACGCTGACTCGTTGAGCTGAAGTGTCAACTGGGAGAGGGGGGTGGGGGCGGTGTAACTGTGGTATACCGATGTCACGTAGGCGTGACGTTGTTCAGTGGACCCGTCCATGGGTTCGTTGTTTTTATTTGATGCGTGTGTTCAGTTTTTATGTGTGTTTTCTTTTGAAGAGCGAAACCAGACACTGTATGATTTTTCTCTGTCTTTCTCTTGTCTCATTGCCTCTTTCTGTCTGTCTGTCTGTCTCTCTCACTCTCACTCACTCACTCTCTCATTCTACCTCTGTCCGTCCGTCCGTCCGTCTCAGTCTCTCTCTCTGTGTCTCTCTTTTCCCTCTCTCACATTGCATCCTCCCCTGTTGTCTCAGTCTCTCTGTTGCTGCCTGTCTCTATCTGTCTGTCTCTTTGGTCGGTCTGTGGAAGTGAGGGGCCTTGTTTTGTACTGATTAGGGGAGAGTTTTTGTCTGACACAGTTTCCCCCTTACCCTTTCTCCTTTCTCTTTAAAAAAAGACACAACCAGTGTTAGGCAGGCACTCGAGGTCTGACCAGCGCGTTTGGCTAATGCGTAGGTCAGACATCTGCTAAGTCGTAGCCACGAGACCCTCTTGTTAGATTCTATCATCTTAGTTATTAATTCATTTATCCATCAGCTTACAATCATGCTCAGTATGGTCTCGAGACTTAAGAGGATGTGGTGTGGCGTATATGGACTAGTCCGCACGCAGTGACCCCTCCTTGATGAAACTGTGTCTGTCTGTCTGTCCTGTCTGTCTGTCTGTCTCTGTCTCTCAGTCTCTCTCTCTTCCTTCTCTCCTCCCTCTCTCTCTCTCTCCTCTCTCTCTCTCTCTCTCCTCTCTCTCTCTCCCTCTCTCTCTCTCTCTCTCTCTCTCTCTCTCCGTAGAAGGTTTTGTATGATGCGTGAAAACGAAGTGAGAGAAGATGAAAAACATTTAGTATTCGATTGTAAAGAACATGAAGACATCAGGTCGAAGTCTCAGCTATTCGAGATAATAGTGGAAAAAACGCTATAATCTACGTGATTTGTTATCCACTGACGATGCTAATGTTATACGTTTACTCGCAAAGTATGTCGCAGAAGCTGTTAGCGCTAGGAAAAAAGAACATGCTTGATCTCGCTGACTTTTGTAAGAGTGTCTGATGCTGATACAGTTTGATCACTTTTTAGTTTTTATTTACATCTCCTCTACTCTCTCTCTCTCTCTCTCTCTCTCTCTCTCTCTCTCTCTCTCTCTCTCTCTCTCTCTTCCCCCTCTTCCCCCTCCCCACCGCTCTGTGTCTCTGCCTGTGTGTGTGTGTGTGTGTGTGTGTGTGTGTGTGTGTGTTACAGTGTCAACTCACTCGCTTCTATGACTGACCTTTGACCCCTATCATCATTATGAATATGGCATTTAGGCACTCGCCCTCCGTGTTCAGAGAGAGTGGAAATGCTAAATTTATTCATGTTTCCACACATCTCACCAAAACGCTGTCACACACTACGAGCGTTTGTAACGCGTACGTTTGATTACCCTGCACACTGATAAGTGGGAAAAGGGCAGGGGCATCAAGCAGGTCCGTGCATGATCGTGCCCACTTTTGGACGCAGATCAGTGATTCCCTGACCCCATAAAATGCTGCTGGCATACCGCATTAGGAAGGATAGGCCACGCTCTAACTTCCGCTTGGCTATTACACCCCGTGAAGTGATCAATCAGTATATTGATCGGTCAGTCAGCTCGCCAATCGATCCGAACAGTCAGTCAGTCAGACCTTGACAATGATGATTCAAGAGTGGTGGTCTACGCACTGTTCACATATTTCTCCAACGTCCAGTTTAAAAAAAAAAGGATGGGTTAGGATGCAGGGTAATCCTTGCCCACACTAAGCTAGCGGTCGTAGTAAAGTCGTCAGGATGATTCAGAACTCGGAGATCATAAATTATGTTCTGATGAATGCCTTCGCATTACAGCTTGGGACAGGATTTGCCTTCATTTCAATCTGCGTACAAGAAAAATAAAAGTGAGCCGGAATATGCGCACATTTTTTTTTTTTTTTTTTGTTAACAAGCATACAGGCTACAGATCTACGTCACTGGTGGGACACCAGAAGTAGGGAAAGCCCGAAAGCTGCCTCGTAATAACCGCGTCCACCGCACGCACACGCACACACACACACACACACACGCACACACACACACACACACACACACACGGTTGGACCATCGTGTGTCAGTGTTGTTCTGAGTACTAAAGTTGTCAAGGGAGTTTGAGTGGTTGTAGACTAATCCGTAAAGTCTGCGCCACCTTTTTTTCCCTTCGCGGGTTGGGGGGGGGGGGGGGGGGGGGGGAGAAGGGGGGGTCATCCGTGCACTGGAAAACAAAAAATTCTACAAGAAGAGAGAATCTCTTTGAAAAACAGCAAACGCGTCCGATTATTTAGCGAACGGTTAAATCATAAGTTGAAATATCCGGCCACTTCAGTTTGTCACTGTTGTCCTGGTCCCCTTACTGATCAGGTTTGTGTGTGTAACCGTTTTGTACGACACTGTAGTAAAACGGCGCGTTAATGTTGTTTTGATCAATCTGGACATGCATTGCCATTCCCATCCACAGACCCCTCACCGTGTATGTCTTCGTGGTTTTATTTATGATTATGAGGTCATTCTGTCCACATTTACGAAGGTAAGGTCGTTAAATCTTCGTACAGAGATCGACGGATTGTAGTGGTAGCTTTTTCTTGAGAAACTGGGACTGAAACTGTGTTTGTAACGTAGCTGTGAAGCAGTTGTGGTTTTCATATCAACAGTGATTTGTTTTATTATTATTATTATTATTAAAATTTTGCCATGTCACTGCTTGCAGTCTTGCCAGCAATGGCTTCGGAGATACCGGCGACAGACTGGGCAGGTCTCGGGGTCCAGGATGATGTTCGCTGGTGCAGGGCCGGAAGAGGGGGGGGGGGGGGAGGGGGACTAAAGGTGTCTGTGGGATTTTTGGAAGCCCCACTCCTCCCATACCCTCTCCGGCTGGCGAAAAAAACAAAAACAACAAAAAACAAAAAGAAAATAAACCAACAAAAACAAAACCCTGCATTTTTGGCACGTTTTCCTCCTTTTCCTATTGGAGGATTCTCTCTCTCTCTCTCTCTCTCTCTCTCTCTCTCTCTCTCTCACACACACACACACACACACACACGCACACGCACACGCACACACACACAATTCACCTTGGACTCCATCTTATGTAACTGACACGGCCCTGTAGATGGTGTGTTTGTACTTTTGTCATGGTCAATGGAGGACATGTGCTACCAACTCCTCCTGCGCCGTAGTCCTCCAGCAGATGACTACCGACAGTTCTTCCTACCAGTCACAGCGAAGCTTACAGAAATCAGCAAATGACGTGGCCCGACATATATGATAACATTCATAAACGAAAGAGACGAGAATGACAGACAGACGAAGTTTGTTTTATCAGATTTCTAATTCAGATGCTTTCCATTTAAAACCTGCCACATTTTCCTTTTTTGTTTTTTGTTTTGTTTTGTTTTTACTTTCTTAAAGGGCCAGCTGTAAAACTTCAACAACAGCAAAAATTGTGAAATTATGTCCAGATGTTAAAAGTTCTTTGTGTCACCCCTACCGCCCCTCGTGCGCCAAACATGGTATCGCCCCTTTGATAGGTCGGAAGAGTTATCGGAATTGTTACACTTCCACACGCCAGCAGATGAGCCCCAAAGGCAAACGGCCTCTCAGGTGTCATATTACACTCATTGACCGGCCTGTTTGACGTCATGAGGATTTTTCTTTGTTTCTTCTACTTCTTCTTCCTCTTCTTTTCTTTCTTTCTTGACACTTTACCCCGGCTTTTAATTAAGTATGGCGATGACTTGCCGGAACGTCCCTTACGTTTTTGTGAAGTTTTTTCTCAGCAATACAAATTGATCTACATGTTGCGAGTTCAAATCAAACCCGCGGAGAGTGTGTGTGTGTGTGTGTGTGTGTGTGTGTGTGTGAGATTGGATGGAGGGGGTAATTTTGATCGGTTTTTTTCATTTTGGATATATCATATCATCTGTTTAATCAAAAATTTACTCCCCCGTCTTTCATCCGTAATTCATTGATGCTTTCCATTCCGTTGGGAATTTCCGCAGCGATGACGACAGTCTGAAAGCTGTTGCCGCCATGACGTAGATTCGCTGTGAGGGAGCCAACGTGTGTATCGTGCTCTGCGTCAGCAACAACGGATATGTCATGGAGTGGCGACTGGTCTTGTTCACCTCGTAACTGGGAGCGCGCGTGGGAGGATTAGAACACTCATGGCGGCAACAGTTGTGACGGAACGGTGTGGGACGGGGGACCCGAGGAACGACCCTTGAACAAGGGGGAGGGGTAAATAGGGGAGTGGGGTAGAGAAGGAGGAGGAATAGGGAGGGGAAGAGTGAGGAGGGGGTCATGGATGATCGCACGTGTACTAGAAAGAAAAAAAGGTGGTTGGCTTCTCCTTTCTACGTTCGTTGAAAAACGGTTTGCACTAACTTGTCCCTAAGGAGTTTTTTTTTCATGTGGAGTATGCCTGTCTTCGCTCGGTCTGTCTGCCTGTCTGTCTGTGGTTTGTTCGTCTGATTTAGGTCTACTTGTCTCTCTTTGGTCAGTCTGTCCGTCTGTCTTTGATCTGTCTGTCAGTCTCTCCTTGGTGTCTCTCTTTGGTCTGTCTATGGTCTGTCTCGTCTTGCTCTGTCTGTCTCTCTTTGGTCTGTTTCTCTTGGGCTGTCTGTCTGCCTTTGGTTAGTCCGTCTCTGTTGGCTTTGTCTATCTCGCTTTTGTCTGTCTCTTTAGTTTGTCTCTCTCTCTCTCTTTGGTCTTGTCGGTCTGTTTTTTTTTCCTGTTACTGTTTGCCTCTCTCTCTCTCTCTCTCTCTCTCTCTCTCTCTCTCTCTCTCTCTCTCTCTCTCTCTCTGTAGTGTGCCAGTCTTTGGTCTGTCTCTCTGTTTTCCCGCCTGTCTGTCTTTCTGTCTGTCTTTGGTCTGTCTGTGTATCACTAGTCTTTTTCTTTTTTGACACTCCTCCCTCTGGTTTATGTAACACTGGTCTGTCTGTCTATCTGCCTCCCTCCCTGTCTGTCTGTAGGTCTGTGTCTCTCTCTCTCTCTCTCTCTCTCTCTCTCTCTCTCTCTCTCTCTCTTTTGGTCTGTCTGTCTATCAGAGGCCTGTATATCTGTTTTTTTCTTTGGTCTGTCATTCGCTCTTAGGTCTTTCTCTGTTTAGTCTGTCTGTTATTTTATTTGTCTGTCCCTTGGGCCTGTACGGCTTTGTGTCCGTCTGTCTGTGTCCTCTCCGATCTGTTCGTCTATCTTTGGTCTGCCTGTCTATCTGTAATATGCCCCTCCCTCTTTGGTCTGTCTACCTGTATTTGGCCTGTCTGTCTGACTGTCTCTGTCTCCATCTCTGTCTTTGTCTCTGTCTGTCTGTCTGCTGTCTCTGTCTCTCTCTCTCTCTCTCTCTGTCTCTTTGTCTGTGGCCTGTCTTTTTGGCATGTCTTGTCTGTCTCTTTTAGCCTATCTTTCTGTCTGTCTACACCTGGCTGTCTTTGATCTGTCTGTCTCTCTTTGGTCCGTCTTTGCCCTGTCTTTCTGTCTTCTCCCTTGTCCTGTCTAATTTTCTTTTTGTGTGTATCTTTGTTCTATTTTTGGTGAGCCTCTCTTTGGTCTGTCTGTCTGTCTGTCTTTGATCTCTCTGTCTTTGAACTGTTTGTGTGTCTCTCTTTTGGTCTGTCGGTCCATCGTTGTCTTGTCTCTTAGGCCTGTTTGTCTGTCTTTGGTCTGTTTTGTCTCTGTGTGGCATGTCTGTCTGTCTGTCTCTTGATCTGTCTGCGTTTGGTCTATCTGTCTCTTTGTGGCTTGTCTGTCTGTCTTTGGACTGTATCTGTTTAGCCTGTCTGCCGTTGGCTTGTCTGTTTCTCTTTGGTATGTTTGCCTCCAGATTTTATTCTGTTGTCTGTCGCTCATTAGGCTTTCTCTCTTTTGTCACATCTGTCTCTCTCGGCCCGTCTGTATGCCTTCGGCCTATCTGTTCCTCTCTCGTTGGTCTGTCTGTCTGTCCGTCCGTCCGTCCGTCGTCTCTCTGTCTGTCTGTCTGTGTCTGTCTCTCTCTCTGTCTCTGTCTCTCTCTCTCTCTCTCTCTCTCTCTCTCTCTCTCTCTCTCTTACTGGTCTGAGAGAGTAAACTGAAAATGGCCACGTCTAGCGTTAATAAGGGCTCATAACAAAATCGTTATGGTAATGTGGTGGTGTGGGGCGCTGGTTGTCTCGTGTGTGTGTGTGTGTGTGTGAGAGAGAGAGAGAGAGAGAGAGTGTGTGTGTGTGTGTGTGTATGTGTGTGTACGTGAGTGCGTGTGTGTGTGTGTGTGTGTGTGTGTGTGTGTGGTGTGTGTATGAAGTGACGGCATTAATTAGACAGTTTTATGTTTTATACAGTGCTCGGCGTTTAGGACCTTGGAGGGGAAGAAATGAACCGGTCAGAGAACATCATACTCCCGGACCATGGACAATAGGACAACACGTTCGACAGCAGACCGGATCAATACAGGACCGCTCAGCCCGTGTGGCCTCTGTCCCTGCATTGTACACTTTTAATGACAAAGTGGCAACAATTAGGACCGTACAACAGTATGCCATCGAACTGACTGTCAGTTTTTTTTTGTTTGTTTGTTTTTGGGGTGGAGGGGGGGGTGGAGGGGGGAGTGTGTCCTGGGTGATTTAATTACCGGGTTATACAGGCTTTGTTTTGTTGTTGTTGTTGTTGTTAGTTCAACAGCAAAGCCGCGTGCACTCCAGAAACAGGCTGCACACCTAAAATTAATGCGCCAAAGCCTTGCTTAAGGAGTCTGGTATTTATAGACTGGCGCAATCAGATTGTTTTAAGAATTTTTATTATGTCTGAAAGTTGATTCTCCTCATCTTCTTTCATATGGCCATCAAGGTACCAGCCAGGTGGTTCCAAGCAGACAGATTAACATCTAAGGAACGGGACGGTTTGGGCTCGTCGTTGAGCAAAGGCCTGAAAATGTGTGTTAACGAAGCGGAAGGTCACGTGTTTGAAGACTGATTTCGTCGGTGAAAATCCTCCCCAAACAAGGGAAATAATTGG
>JADBJO010007329.1:66857-71857 GCA_016801955.1 Conus betulinus | reverse complement strand
TGGCGTGACAATTCCATAGGCTGTGTTTCAGTTCTCATTGGACTACCACAATGAGGGGTCCTTCCTCACTCCTACTTTACTCGCTTGGCACTCTGTGCAGCAAGCTTAAGTTGGCATACAGGGGTTCTGTCTAAGTTACACTGAATGTATATGGTTATTATACATCCATCCACCCTGCTTGCTAATACCATAGACAGGTTCTCACTGTTTCATCATAAAGTGAGGGTAAGGGTCTGATGGGTTTGAGTCCAGGTGGTAAGCAAACTTAGCTTTGCTTCGGAGAAGACAGTTGTTCTCTCCTGTGGCTGGTGACTGCCCCACTGGTGTAGATTGTTGTCTGGTGTCGCCCTGGTTTTCTGGCGAAGTCCCAGCTCCTGGTTCAGTCGCAATGTGTAGCGTGACCAGGATCCCAGTTCTGCGATAAAAGAGAACTTGATCTGTAGATGAGAATCTGGTGGCTGGCTTGTCGAGTGCACACATTTTTACCTTTTCCTCTTTCTTTCAGAGAGGGTGTGAGACTCAGCCAGCAAAGTTTTCTCTATGGTAGAGTTTCTGCTATAACTATTAACCTCCACTTTTGTTTAAAGGGCTAAGTTAAGCTAACAAAAGGGTAGGAGACAGTAATACAATGTTACAGTTTTAGTTATACACTCTTCCATGTTTCATATGAATTAAATCACACTGACTTGGGCTATGCTTAGTCCAAGTACACATGTGGTGTAGACTTAAAGTCACACACTACAAATCATTCCAATAATCACCAGTATTTATAAATCAGAGTAGCAGTTTTTTACTAGCACAGGCATACTGTTTTCCTGATCAAAATTAATCATTGAATTATTATCTTAACAGACAGAGTTGCACACTGACAAAGTCAGGGGTGCACACAAAGAGCAGTGGTCAGATTGTTAACAAAGAATCAAAACCACTGGGAGAGAGCTTTTGCCATATGATGGCAAGCAAACTACTACACAGAATATCATTCATCATCAGTTGATAAATGTTGCTAAGCATTTGTACAAAGTTACAATGCTAACACACACAGCATACATAAAAATCAATACATAGATTCAAAAATGTAAAACAGAGTTCCAACTCACTTTTCCTGGGAATGAACAGGGAATGACTTGAGATCAAGGAGTTACCAAGAGTTTCCTAGGCCTCTGTCCCTTTGTCTTCCTCTGCTCTTGTCTACAGGCAGTCCTGAGGGGTCAGTGAAGCTGAGCCGGTGTGTGCCTAGTTTATGAATCTCTCGCTTGCGAATCACATTGAGACGACCTGTCATTCACCATCAGGGGGAAGAGGGGGAGGGATTTAGTCTAGTCACCAATCGCCTCGGAAATTGTTTGAACCTAATCGGCACGGGATAATTTATGCATCCGTGTAGCTGACCGTTGAGCCCCAGTAATTTATGCGTCCGCATAGGTGTTCGCGAGCACGTGCAGGTGCCTGCGAGGACGGGGGCGGGGGGATGAAAGGGAGGGGGGGGGGGGGGTGGTGGAGCGCGGCACATGTCTTTGGGTCGGCACATGTCTTTGTGTCGGCACATGCCTTTGTGTCGCGGGGTAGAGAGAGAGAGAGGGGGGGGGGGGGGGGGGGGGGGGGGGGGGGTGAGACGGGGGCTGTTGTTAGAACGCCTCCCACGCTGCGTTGTATCGTACAGCATGGGGAGGGAGGGTTGAGAGGGGGGGGAGGGAGGTAGGCTGATAAGAACGAAAGGCGGCACGCATTTACCGTGACGCAATTTTTTCCTGTGTCACTGATCGTGTCAGTCAGGGCCTTTCGCACTGTCCCAAGCAAGAAAGAGGGGGAAAGGGGGGGGGGGGGGGAGAGGGGGAGAGTGGGCATAGATTTGAAATCTATTTTTTGGTTGGTGTTTTAGTGGGAATGATGCGATGGCGTTGTCACTGGATGTCTTCATGGGAGTGCGCGGCCAGTGCATAGTCGTCAGTAAAGAGGAACTCTCTCAGAAGGGCAACAAAAACTTAAGTCCTGGCCTGAAGTCATCAAAGGTTAAAGAGATTGCCATCTGAACGAAACTGGGGGTATATCCCCTTGTCACAGTCCCGGAATGCATCAATCAGCATCGCAGTAAACAGGATGGAAAAGAGGGTGGAACCAAAACGCATCCCTGCTTCACTCTGTTTTTCACTGGGAATGGGTCAGAGGTATCGCTGTTTTCTTGCCCCCTAGCATGCATGCCATCATGGAATGACACGATCAGTGAGATGAGCTTTTTCCGGGCAACTCCTGTCATGCCGCGTGTAGTGAGGACATCACGTCTGGCCCTCTGAACAATCACATAGTCAAGTATGTGCCATTGTGTGAGGATGCCGCGTGCAATGAGGACATCACGTCTGGCCCTCTGAACAATCACATAGTCAAGCACGTGCCATTGTTGAGGCAGGGGTGCATCCACATGTTCTTGAACTTGTCTGCCTGCGGGAAGATGGTGTTGCTGAGGGAGAGTTCAGTGTACATCGCAATGAACTAACCAACCATTTCCGAGAAATGGTTCCAGAACACAAAAGCAACTATTTCGTTATATCCGGCTTGAACTCTTCATGGGACCGAACATTAGGATTCTCTATGGGGGGCTGCTTTGTTATATAACCTGCGTGATCGCATACTGGGGACCGCAAAACCATTTCGTTTCATGACATCCGACTTTGTTACATCTGACGTATTTTTTAGTCATGTGAAGGATTTTTGCCAGGACCAGCCTTTTGGCTTCGTTATGTCCGGCATTCGTTTCATCTGACTTCGCTATAAGCAGCTTCGACTGAGGCGACTGCAGGCAGAAATTCAATCAAACTTAAAAGATATATAACTAAGCCATCAAACGAAAGAAACAAACTGCAAAGAAACACGACGTGTTTCGACCTCTTTGGTCTTTTTAAGGCGATACAGATAACATTCTAGACCAGGAAAACGAAGCACGAACAAACAGTCACTTACCTCCTCAAATTGGACGCAAAATGGGTGTGGAATGGAAACGAGGCTGCTGCAAAGGGAGGTAATGGGTGTTAAAATAATATTAATAACAATGATAGTAATAATAATGATAATGAGGGTGATGATAATGTGGATCAATGATGCCCTGCTGAGGTTTGGCGGCGCAGCAATTTTCAAGTTTGCTTTGAAGCTGTGTATTTGTTTCGTGACAAAAAATGCACAAAACTATTCCAGAGCCTGAAACATTTGCAGAGGCATTTCATTGGTCCAGCCGGGTAATAATTTACGATTCATGACTTGAAGTTTTGAACTCGAGTCCCAAATGTCCGTTTCATACAAATCGTAATACTGTTTTCAAACGAGAAAAGTATATTTGTCAGTGATCTGATCTATACATGCAGTGTCGATGCAGCAGCCATAAACTGATGATTGAACTCGTAAGAAGACTTGGGCTTGCCGCGATGAACGTCTTTGCAGAGACTGCGGCAAAACAAGATACAGGAATTGAATTCCATTTAACATGGAATGCCCTAACCGTTCAGATTCAATATCTTGTCCCATTCCTGTTGTATTGAGAATGTCATTGCGGTTTCTGTAACAGAGTTTGTTTTCTAGGACCAGGTTGTTAGCCCAATTCAAAACCCCCAACCTGGAGGGCCAGGGAACCCTCAGGGCAAGAGAAAAGTGGGAAGACCAAAGGCAGACATGGCGAAGGAGTACCGACGCAGAAGTGAAGGCCGCCGGAATGACGTGGGCCGAGCTGAAGAGGATTTCCCGAAATCGTGTCCGCTGGAAGAGTGTGGTTGTGGCCCTATGTTCCCCAGGGAATTCAGAGGACTAAGTCATTCCTGTTGTATCCTGTATACCTTTCTGCAAATTGTTTTCTGGTAGTAAGGAAGTACTGTTGAAGCTAAATGGAATTCATCGAAAATTAAGTCCAGCCGCTTAACTAAGCGAGTTTGTCCAAAATTGATTCAGCCGTGTAACTTTGCGCTTTTCGCCACAATAACAACGGGCGTTTACATGTTTAAACGCATGATTTCGTTTAAGGTGGGTTTTTTTTTGTGTGTGTGGTTTTCAGTTGTGTTCTTTGTTTCATTGATGTATGAACGTCAGATATGTAGGCAGTAATGGGGGATTAACTGGACGAGTTTTAACATGTAGGACGGTCCTGATAGATGAAGTGTAGAGTCAAACATGTAGGGCAGTCCTGATAGATGAAGTGTAGAGTCAAACATGTAGGGCAGACCTAGGGCGGGGCGGCCTTGGAGTCCCCATGGTTGTCTCGCGTGTATTTCCGCTTCAGACCTGAAGTGTTTTGCAGTGTGGGAGGGATGTGGATGTTGGGTGGCGTCGCTCTTATGAGTCACTGTTTTTGTTCTCCCCCCCCCTCCCCCCCAACAACTGGGGGCTTTACATCATTCCCGTCAACGACACTTCGCTCCTCTGCAAGTTGACTTCGCCACCCCACCCCCCTCCCCCACTCCACTTCCCTTTTTTTTTTTTATTTGGGGGGGGGGGGGGGGTGTATCACTTAACTTCTTTCTCATTTTCTCCTGCAGGGCGATCATTTTCAGGGGAAATTGCAATGCCAACAGCCTGTCGCGTTTAGCTGGTTGTGTGTGTGTGTGTGTGTGTGTGTGTGTGTGTGTGTGTGTGTGTGTGTGTGTTGTGTGTGTGTGTGTGCGTGTATGCGTGCGTGTGTGTGTGTGTGTGTGTGGTTGTTGTTGTTGTTGTATGTTTATTTTCGAACTGCGCAGCCCAGTTTTGATTTCTCCAGACATGGAACCTTTGTGTGACCTAGTGAACCCACATTGTGTCACTTAGAGTTGGTCCATTGATCCAGACACCCCAACCCTTCCCCTCACCCCCCCCCTTCCTCCCCTCCCTACATCTCTCTGTGTCTGTGTGTCTCTCTGTCTGTCTGTCTCTCTCTCTCTTTCTCTCTCTCTCTCTCTCTCGCTCTCTCTCTCTCTCTTTCACATTTGTGTGTGTTTGTGTGTAAGTGCGTGCGTGTGTGTGTGTGTGTGGGGGGGGGGGGGGGG
>JADBJO010007329.1:59357-64357 GCA_016801955.1 Conus betulinus | reverse complement strand
TTAATTTTCTTACTTCCTTCATTCTTTCTGTTTTTTCACGCAGGGTGCATGCTATGCGTACCCTGTCAGCCATGCGGAGAGCTGGTGAGGGTATTTTACGTGTGTGCAACATGTTATGCGTACGTTCACACTCGGTTAATAGTCTCATACCAAGGACTGTATGGGAAACGGAGTCAGAACCAATGTTAACTCCGAGGGGAAAAAAAATCCTCCGGCGGAGATTCGAACTTGCAACCCCAGGGATCATCAAGATTACGAGTCCGGCGCTCTACCACTGAGCTATTCCGGCCCCTTCAAGTAGCGATCATTTATTACCATTTATTGTGTCATAAAGTGGTATTCCGATTTAGTATTAGAGGGGAGTGTGTGTGTGTGTGTGTGTGTATTTCAGCACGAGAAGACCACAGGGATGGCATTTCCTTCAGTTTGATGATGGAATGTGGTGAGCTGATTGATTCGCGCGTTGTGTGCAGTGTTACAGACAGTTGGGGTGTGATAGTTCTGATGTGGGCCATTCGCGGTGCTGGACTTNATCTTGTCCCATTCCTGTTGTATTGAGAATGTCATTGCGGTTTCTGTAACAGAGTTTGTTTTCTAGGACCAGGTTGTTAGCCCATTCAAACCCCCAACCTGGAGGGCCAGGGAACCCTCAGGGCAAGAGAAAAGTTGGAAGACCAAGGCAGACATTGCGCGAAGGAGTACCGACGCAGAAGTGAAGGCCGCCGGAATGACGTGGGCCGAGCTGAAGAGGATTTCCCGAAATCGTGTCCGCTGGAAGAGTGTGGTTGTGGCCCTATGTTCCCCAGGGAATTCAGAGGACTAAGTCATTCCTGTTGTATCCTGTATACCTTTCTGCAATTGTTTTCTGGTAGTAAGGAGTACTGTTAAGCTAAATGGAATTCATCGAAAATTAAGTCCAGCCGCTTAACTAAGCGAGTTTGTCCAAAATTGATTCAGGCCGTGTAACTTTGCGCTTTTCGCCACAATAACAACGGGCGTTTACATGTTTAAACGCATGATTTCGTTTAAGTGTGGGTTTTTTTTGTGTGTGTGGTTTTCAGTTGTGTTCTTTGTTTCATTGATGTATGAACGTCAGATATGTAGGCAGTAATGGGGGATTAACTGGACGAGTTAAACATGTAGGACGGTCCTGATAGATGAAGTGTAGAGTCAAACATGTAGGGCAGTCCTGATAGATGAAGTGTAGAGTCAAACATGTAGGGGCAGACCTAGGGCGGGGCGGCCTTGGAGTCCCCATGGTTTGTCTCGCGTGTATTTCCGCTTCAGACCTGAAGTGTTTTGCAGTGTGGGAGGGATGTGGATGTTGGGTGGCGTCGCTCTTATTGAGTCACTGTTTTTGTTCTCCCCCCCCCTCCCCCCCAACAACTGGGGGCTTTACATCATTTCCGGTCAACGACACTTCGCTCCTCTGCAAGTCTGTTGACTTCGCCCACCCCACCCCCCTCCCCCACGTCCACTTCCCTTTTTTTTTTTTTTTTTTTTTTGGGGGGGGGGGGGGGGGGTTATCACTTAACTTCTTTCTCCATTTCTCCTGCAGGGCGATCATTTTCAGGGGAAATTGCAATGCCAACCGCCTGTCGCGTTTAGCTGGTTGTTGTGTGGTGTGTGTGTGTGTGTGTGTGGGTGTGTGTGTGTGTTGTTTGTGGTGTGTGTGTGTGTGCGTGTATGCGTGCGTGTGGTGTGTGGTGTGTGGTTGTTGTTGTTGTTGTATGTTATTTTCGAACTGCGCAGCCCAGTTTTTTGATTTCTCCAGACATGGAACCTTTGTGTGACCTAGTGAACCCACATTGTGTCACTTAGAGTTGGTCATTGATCCAGACACCCCAACCTCCCCTCACCCCCCCCCCTTCCATCCCCTACATCTCTCTGTCTGTGTGTCTCTGTCTGTCTGTCTCTCTCTATCTTTTCTCTCTCTCTCTCTCTCGCTCTCTCTCTCTCTCTTTCACATTTGTGTGTGTGCTGTTGTGTTGGTAAGTGCGTGAGTGTTGTGTGTGTGTGGGGGGGGGGGGTGGGACTTGTGAGCTTATTTCTAAACGTGGTGGCAGCCCCTGATATGGCCCTTTGCGGTCGGCTGTGACTATTAAGCAAAACATTACCTCTATGTATGATGATCGCAACTTTAGCATTGCATTGTATTACAGCCGCGAACGTCTTATATAATACCACAAACCTGGGTTGGGGGGGGGGGGGGGGGGGGGGGGGGGGGGCACTAGCTCGGTTATTCAATATACTAAAATCCTGGTGAACAACTTTTTTCAGTGATTGACTAGTTCTGTGTGTATTTGCAAATCCTTGAGTCAGTGCCTTTGATAAGGCTGCACACTTGCTTTTTCTTTTTTTTTCCCCTTTCTGTCTGATTTGTTGCCGTTTTTATCATTTGCTTCCAAATGCAAATGAAAACCACACTTTTTTTTTTTTGGCAATTTATTATGCCATTTTCTTTTCAAGAAGAAAAAAAAAAACCAGCGGGATGATTACGTAGAACTGATTTGAAGAGTAGGGATTACATTACAGGCTGTATGTATACGGGCCTGGTCTGTGTGCGCCAGTTCTCGCAACATCTAATGTAACTTTATCGAAAAAGACAGATCCCGTTGCAGCGAGGGGCGACTGCAGGCGGAAAACCTAAACAGGTTCGAAATGGTATTGATCAAGCCACGCCAAAGAACGTAATAGACAAAGAATCGCGAGACAAAACATAAGATATGAAGTATGAGTGATTTGCTCGTTCCTTTTCCGTTGTCCGGAGCACGTGCTTGTACGTCTGGTCTAAAGAAAAGCTAAGAAAGAAGTCGAAATCGTGTTTTTTCTTGTGATTAGTTTGGTCTTCGTTCTGTGGAGGATTTCCTCAGCCGGCGTATGGGACACTCGAGACATGTGAAGACTGCAAAAAAACAAACAAAAAAAGACAAAAAAGCAGGTGTGACGTCCCATGAAGGAACGGGACCGACGGGGAACTGCAAAAGGACATGTTTACGAAAAAGAAACACAAACCGCGCTCACCCCACACCAACCCACCCCCCTCCTCTTACCCTCCTTGCCCCACACTCCACTATTCCCTATTTGATGATAATCCCCACATCAGTGTGTTCATACGCCTCTCTCTCTATCTCTCTCTCTCTTCTCTGTTTCTCTGTCTCGTCTCTTGTCCTTTCACTGTCTCTGTCCTGTCCTGTCCTCTCTTCTCTCTCTTACTGTCTATTCCTCCTCTCTCTATCCTACGGTCTCTGTGCTTGTCTGTCGTCGTCTGTCTGCTTCTCTCTTGTGTATCTTACTGTTACGATGGTATCTGTATATCTCTCTCTATCTATGTCTCTTTACTGTTCCGGTCTGGTCTGTCTCTCTCTCTCTTCTCTCCTTCTCTCTCTGTCTCTGTCTCTTACACTGTCCCTATGTCGGTCTGGCTTCGCCTCCTCCTCTCACTCTCTAACTATAGTTGGTCTGTGGTTGTCTGCATGCCTCTCTCTCAGTATCTCAGGGATTGCGTCCTGTCGGTCTGGCCGGTCCTCTCGCATTCACAAGAGTCTCTCTCTCTCTCTCTCTCCTATCTCTCTGCTACACACCACCACACACACCCACACACACACACACACACACACACACACACACACCCTCACACAGAGGTCCCTACAGCAACATATGTACAGAATACACCATCTATCTAGGATACCAGATTACCACCAACACCACCACCACCACTACCACCACCCCAGCACACACGGCGCGCGAGCCACCCAACCATGCGTTTGGCTAGACCAAGGAAAAGAGAAGGGAGTGAGGAGCGAGTGAGAGAGGGAGGAGATGAGAGAGAGTTTCGGACCTGGATTCTCAAAGGTTTCTCACTTCAGCCTATGAACAAACGGGTTTCTCGGTTTTGTTTAAAGAGAGATGTCCAGACTTTGGCGTTTGAGAGATGCCAGCTATTGTGTCAGTTTGGGGGAGGGGGGGGGGCATCGAAGAATCAAGTTTCTGACGTAATAAAGTGGATGAATTCGTGGCTTGATCGTTCAGTTTATATACATGCTTCTTTGTAAAAGAGGGACTAGGATAAGCAAATCGGTGACGACGTTTGCAGCCCTATTATCTCCCACGTTTGGAATGCAAGCCCTTAGCAATCGACCTTTCCAGTCTAGTTTCATTTCTCTCTCTCTCTCTCTCTCTCTCTCCTCTCTCTCTCTCTCTCTCTCTCTCTCTCTCTCCCCTCCCTCCCTCGCTCTCCCTCCCTCCTCCCTACCCCCCCTCTCTCTCCCTCTCTCCCCCCCCCTCTCTCTCTCTGAAATTGCCGAGCTTTATTGTGTCCTTTCGGCAGAATGGATGCAGAAATGAAGTGCTTTTTGTGCTGTTTTGCCCTGTCTTGCACAAATCAAGAGCTCGGTATATATACCGATCAAGTTTCTTGAGCAAACTGAAAAAAAAAAATTGTCAATACATTTATTCAGATCATTCATCAGTCATCGTTTTGAATACTTATGTAACGCCTATCCTTGGCTAGAGACCAAGCTCTTAAGTTTTTACACAACAGATTGCCTACCTGGGTAGTGCCGACTGAAGAGCTGCCCGCTGGCGCTCATTCAGTCGTTTCCCGTGTCATCCAGTCAATAATTGCTTAGTTAATTTTCTTACTTCCTTCATTCTTTCTGTTTTTCACGCAGGGTGCATGCTATGCGTACCCTGTCAGCCATGCGGAGAGCTGGTGAGGGTATTTTACGTGTGTGCAACATGTTATGCGTACGTTCACACTCGGTTAATAGTCTCATACCAAGGACTGTATGGGAAACGGAGTCAGAACCAATGTTAACTCCGAGGGGAAAAAAAATCCTCCGGCGGAGATTCGAACTTGCAAACCCCAGGGATCATCAAGATTACGAGTCCGGCGCTCTACCACTGAGCTATTCCGGCCCCTTCAAGTAGCGATCATTTATTACCATTTATTGTGTCATAAAGTGGTATTCCGATTTAGTATTAGAGGGGATATGGCC
>JADBJO010007329.1:54357-56857 GCA_016801955.1 Conus betulinus | reverse complement strand
GTCGGGTAGCGTGCTCATGTTTCTGTCCTAATTTCAATGTTTTGATGTCCTGTTTTCGAATAGAATATTTTTCAAATTTCCGACGTCATGTGAAGACGAGTGTTGAGTCGCTTTACAAACAAGATGGCCGCGCGTCCGGTATCTGGATCTGAAGCATGCGCAGCTTGTTCTCCACGGGATATGTATGGGTGTGTTCATGCATGCGTGTGCGTGAAGGATTGGGCGCTGATGGTTGTGTTCGTACCTGCATGCGAGAGAGAGAGAGAGAGAGAGAGAGAGAGAGAGAGGAGAGTGTGAGAGTGAGAGAGAGAGAGAGAGAGAGAGTGTGTGTGTGTGTGTGTGTGTGTGTGTGTGTGTGTGTGTGTGTGTGTGTGTGTGTGTGTGTGAGCGAGTGTATGTATGTGTGCTTGCGTACGTGTGTGTGTGTGTGTGTGAGTGTGTGTGTGTGTGTGTGTGTGTGTGTGTGTGTGTGTGTGTGTGTGTGTGTGTGCTTGCGTACGTGTGTGTGTGTGTGTGTGTGTGTGTGTGTGTGTGTGAGTGTGCTATTTCTTCATCATGGCTCATCGCGCGTCCAATCAGACCCTTGTCAAATGCCTTCCTGAAGTCCATGAAGACATGGTAGAACTCCCTGTAGTGTTGGTGGTGGGTTTTGAAGAGGGTACGAAGGTGAACGATCTCTTTGACGGTCCTTCTTCTGTCTTTAAAGGAATCGAGTCCCCCGTTCTTCAGCAATCAGTATACCCGCGTCACGTCGGTCAGCCACTCAGAATAATCATTTTGGCCATGATGACTTTGATGGCTGATCAAACTGATAGTGCCGTAGTTTCTGGCAGTGGTGGTGGATTTCCTTTCTTGTTAAGGGGCGACGATTGGTGGATTGGGTCCATAGCGTTGGGCTGCAAGCGATCAGTGTCGTGTCAGATTGTTGTTGCAGGTGGCAGCAGCTTGAGGATTGGTAAGCTGTCTCTGTGCCGTGTTTCAAGAGGTCTGCAGGAATGTTGTCAATGTCTGCAGCCTTACCTTTTTTTGTTTGTTTGTTTGTTTTTAGCGACTTCCCTGCTGCTACAACTTTTTTTTTTTAACCGAGTGTTGTAAAGTCATCTTTTGGGGGCAAATCGTGGATTTTCTCGATTGGCGCTGTTTATATCTTAGAGTTCTCAGGAATATGTAAAGTCGATCTTTTCATGATGTCTGCTTCTTCTGATGTGAACCAGCTGTCGTCATTTGCCCTGAGTAAAAGTTGACTTGGTAATGTTGCTTAAAGCCCGGCCGACCGACCGCAAAGGGCCATATTAAGGCTGTCACTGCGTTGAAGTTAACTCACAAGTCATTTAAGAAAAGAAAAAAAGAGAGAGGGAAAAAAAAAAACATTCACACAACTCGTTAAAACAAAAGAGAAAAAAGCAAAAAAAAACCGGAAATTTTGCTAAAAGATCTCTCCTCCTGCAAAATATTAGATCAGATGAAAAATGTTAATCTCCCGCAGAAATTCAAAGATCACATCAGGTGGGACATCGTGATTTTGCTTCCGTTTGGTCAAGTCATCTGCAGTCTGATCTAACGACCTTTCTTTGAGTTGTTGTTGTCTAAGAGTTTTCTCGCGGGCTTCAAACGATTGTTCGACGAGGTCTTTGCCCTTTTCTTTCTCCAGTTTTTTGACCGATGCTCTTTAAAAGTCGTAGCCACGAGGCCCTCTTCTTTAGTTCTCTCATCTTAGATGTTAATTCATTTATCCATCAGCTTAAAATCATGCGCAGTGTGGTCTTAAAACTTAGCGGATGTGGTGTAGCGTATATATGGACTGGTCCGCACGCAGTGACGCCTCGTTGCTGAAAGTGAAACTGAAAACTGTGGTAAAAAGAAAAAATGTCTCTCAACATGTTGCTTTGATCCATAGCTTTGCTTTCCAACGGTCTCCTTTCAGCGCTCCTAGTGCGGTGAGTTTTCTCCTTGTTTGATGATGGTATTAGGGAGGAACAGTAGAAAACTGAAGTAGAAAAAGGCAAGCCAGAATACAAGTACACATACACACACGCACACACACACGCGCGCGCGCGCGCACACACACACACACCACACACACACACACACACACACACACACACACACACACACACACACACACACACACACAGAGTGTGAAAAGTAATGCTTATTTGATATTCATACAAAACACACAAGTGTGATTTAGACAAATAGTCTCCGTCTGACATTAAAAGCAACAGATGTCGAGAATGCACGAAAAACCTTTCTCTCTCTCTCTCTCTCTCTCTCTCTCTCTCTCTCTCTCTCTCTCCTCTCTCTCTCTCTCTCTCTGTGTGTGTGTGTGTGTGTGTGTGTGTGTGTGTGTGTGTGTGTGTGAGTTTCTCGCTCTACCCTTAGCATTAGGTTACTTTTTTTTATCTTATTCACTTACCTAATTAATTCATTCATTCTGTAATTTATCCTTTTACATATTGATATATTTGCGTGAGAGTCAACGAGAGAGAGAGAGAGAGAG
>JADBJO010007329.1:41857-49357 GCA_016801955.1 Conus betulinus | reverse complement strand
GGAACCATTCTACAAGGAACAGTGCGAGGAGGCAGAAGGAGAGGAAGACAAAGAGGTGGGAGGACAACATCGGTGTATGGACTGGCCTCACACTCAGCAAATGCCTAAGAGCGTCTGAGAACCGGGAGAAATAGAAGAAGCTGGTTGCGAAGTCTTCTGTAGCGCCTCAGCGGTCTTCAAAACTCCGGGATAGGTGACAGGTGAAAACGTACGTGCTTCAGATGCGGGTTACTATCCGGATTCCATGAACAAAATAAAAGTTAACGGTTCAGCCACTGCACAATAACAGAATGTACGAGAAATGCACCGCTACTGCCAAGCTGTAGCTAATAATGAGGATGCTTGTAGGTGTTAGCAGTTTAAAAAAGTACATGTGACAGTTTCGGAGATATATCGATAGACACACGATGGCTGTGGGTAGGGTTTGATTAAAATGTTGTTCTCGACGTTTGGCGCAGTTTTGCGCAGCCCGAGAGTCCATGCGACTCATTGGAAGTTGTTTTCACCACTGTTTGTTTGTATCTTTGACTGAATGACAAACACAGGAGAGATAAAAGTAAGAAAGAAAGGCCGGGGATGATGGAGTGGGGGTTAGGAATGAGCAAGAGGACCCGGGCTGATATTCCGCTCCGTGATTTCGTTTATTTGTGCCAGAAACCGCGCATGAAACCGTGAAAATAGCTAAACGTCAAGAAACGGCTGGTAAAACAGCGTGTGAAGTGGTACTTGGATGTTGGGTTCTTTTCCTGACTCATTTCTGATTTCGATTTTACGTTCAATGTTATTCTTCTTCGATTTGTAATCCAGCTATGTGTTTGTATCTGCTATTAACGGCAGTTCTCTAACTCTTTTGTACATGGGCAATTTGATCCATCAGTGTGGCGACATCGAGTTGAATCCCGGACCTCCTAAACTAGATAATCTGAGACAAACAAGGATGACGAGTGGTGGGTCAACGAAGACAAAGTACGGAAAAAACAACAGGTGAGAAACTGACAGTCGGAGATCCTTCACTGAATGATATTGCTTCCATGTTATCAGACTTGAACACAAAATTTGACGACAAATTTGATGACATGAAAACGGATCTGGCAGAACTGAAAGCGTCATACTCCGATTTAAAGAAAGAACTTCGCGACATAAAGAATGTTACTGACAATTTAAGAACAGAAAATGAACTTTTGAAAGAAGAAAATGAGACCTTAAAGCAGAAGATAGACAATTTGGAGAGAAAAGACAGACGATTTAGAAGAAGGTCGTTCAAAAAGGAATAACTTGATTGTCTATGGTATTCCTAGAGAGAGAAAAAGAAACCTGGCAAAATTGTGAGGATCTGATCAGCGACATGATAACGGACAAATTAGAATTATCAGATACAATCCATTTTGATAGGGTACATAGATTAAACGCAAGTGATAAATCGCCCATTGTTGCAAGATGTACATTCTACAAGGATAAAGAGAAAATTCTCAAAGAAAAGCGAAAATTAAAAGGATCTGATATATTCATCGGCGAAGATTTCTCCTGGAGAGTCAGGGAAAAACAAGGAGGAAACTAACACCTTTTCTTAAGTCAGCCAGAGAACAAGGTAAGAAAGCCACCATGGTTTTCGATCACTTAGTGATTGAAGGGAAAAAGTATGTACTGGACGCTGATGAGAGACTGAAATTGTCCACATATAGGATTTCGGCCGGCCCTGTGTAACCAGCGCAACATCTAACCTAGCAGGGCATTTTACAACAGAGAAGCAGTTTAAGGTGACACCGGCTGCAACTTGTTCAGGGACTGGAAATCGGCCAACCAGCCAACCTGTTTTGTGTGACAGTGAAGTGGTCGTGCGGAGGGGAGGGTGGGGTGTGTGCTGATCGTGCCGGTGACAGTCCAACATGTGTGTTGTCAAATGAGCACGTGAGACACGCAGCAGAGAGTACAACTATTTCATCTCGTGTCCAGCATGCCACTCTATTCTCTGTGTTTATGACACAAACGTGTGACACTCATGACACGATTCGCATGAATGAGAAAGCGGGTGTGATTGATTGCAGAGATGAAGATTTTGAAAAGGATGTAATGGTGTCAGAAGAAAGCACAGATTCCCCTTTTTGTTTAACCATTGCTTCCAATGCATGTAAACATGATTTAATACAGGATGACTATTTGACGACAAAGGAAGATGATATGAAATACTCAGTTGATGGCGATGTTATGTATATGCCTGTAGATAATATGTCCATTACTGCATATGAGAAAGATGATCTGAAAGCATTAAATATTGTAGGCAGAGGGGGAGAGTGTGCTGAAGATAGGATAATGGAGAGGCTAGGGTGCAGTGATGACATGACAAGGAAAGGGAATGGGAACAGGGAGGGAAGATAAGACAGGGGGAGAAAGTGGGAGTTGGAGTGACATGACAAGGGAAGGGAGAGGGAGTGATGACTATTTGGCATGTGGAATTGAAAAAGAGGATAACAATAATCAACTGGATGGGAATGGAGGTGATATCGATGATACGTTTAGTTCTGCGAATTCTGTAAATATGGGTACATGTTTGGATAAATGTCTTTTCTCCATTGGAATGTGTGTGGATTGCTTTCAAAACTTGAGGATGCAGATTTTGTTGAGTTCATTTCTTCATTCGACTTCGTATGTCTTGTAGAAACCTTTCTTGAGAAGTTTGAGTCTAGTTTGTTTAAAGAGCATGCGTTATTTGTAAAACCAGCTGTTAAGCTGGCACGACATGGGAGGTGTTCTGGAGGAATTGTCTGCCTTGTACGTACACCTCTAGTTCCCCACATACGATATATTGATGATGATAGTGATTTTTGTATGTATTTTGTATTAGATAAAGAATTCTTTCATTTTCATAAAAACATTTTGTTTGTTTGCACGTATATACCTCCCGAAAATTCACCATATTATTCTGCATACGATTGTGATAATGGGATTAGTATACTTGAAGAAAGTCTTGTTGACAAGATGTTTTTGTTTGATGATGCTCATATAATACTGTGTGGTGATTTGAATGCAAGGACTTCCGATTGTTCCCCTGATTACCTTGATGATGAAAGCAGATTGCATGACAATTGTACAAAACATTCTACAGACCAGAAGAAAAGAATGTCCCATGATACAGTAATGAATTCCTATGGTAAAAAATTGCTGGACCTCAGTACGGCTTTGGAACTATGTATTTTAAATGGTTTGTGTCATGGTGATGAAAATGGTCAGTATACATATATAGCCGATCAAGGGTGCAGTGCAGTGTGAATGATTATTTCTTAACTTCCACATCTTTCTTTGATAGTACGTGTGAGTTTATGACTCTAAGTGTCCTTGACAGATTAGAATCAGATCACCTGCCTCTTTTTGTTGTGCTTTAATAATCAAACACGTATTACTTCTATTAGGAATTCTGTGAATAAGAGTGATGACATATTCATTGATAAATATAAATGGATTTCATCATATGCGCAGACATTTTTTGACTCAATGAACTCGAATAAAGTAATAAAAGAGTTAGAAGTTGCCACAGACTTAATCAATGTTGATATCAACTTAGCAATGGATAGGTTTAGCAGATTGTTAAAGATCAGGCAGGACATATGAGGAAACGAATACCGATACATAAGCAGTCAAGTAAAGGATGGTTTGACCACGAATGCAAATCAAACAAACGAAAAGTGAAAAGACTTCATAGATTGTTTAAGCGTTCACTGGATAAAAATGACCGAATTAGATTTTGTATAGCTAGAGGGAATACAAAACATGATTATGAGGAAGAAGGAGGAACGAAATGAGTCAATGTTAAAGGAACTGCTTGATTCTGTTAAATGCCAGAAGACTTTTTGGGAAACGGTTAAGAAATTCTCTCATAAAAAAAACAACCACAAAATAACATATCCATTGATCAGTGGTTTGGTCATTTTAAGATATTATTAGATAGAGATACATGATTTTCCAGATGATGATACAGTAGAGGATGGTGATGAGTTTTATGACAGACCAATATCTAGGGACGAGGTAATGATAGCAGTTAGAAAGCTGAAGAATGGTAAAAAATCGGCTGGACCTGATGATTTAAATTGGAGAGTTCTTTAAAAACGCAGGGGAGCCAGTGTTAAATGTTTTTAGTAAAATTATTTAACCATTTATTCAGTAATGGCATCTATCCAGATGACTGGACTGAGTCAACTATTATACCACTTTTTAAGAAAGGCGAGGTCAATAACATGAACAACTACAGAGGTATTTCACTGTGTAATATAAGTAGTAAGTTATATAGCTCAATAATCAACAGCAGATTACAAGAGTGGGTAAATCTAAATAACATAACTGGGGAGCATCAAGCAGGCTTTAAGAAGGACTACTGTACGATAGATCATGTATTTACATTGCTAGCTGCCATTCAGAAACAGTTTGCAAAGAATCAAAAGTTGTACGTTGCATTTGTAGATTTCGAGAAAGCTTTCGACTCCATTTCTAGAAATTTGCTATGGCCTGTGTTGCTAAAAAATGGAGTCAGTGGTAAATTATACAGATGTATTAAGAGTATGTATAGAGATGTAAAGGCTAGGATAAGAAGTGGGGGTAAATTATCAGAAGTTGTGAATTGCACAAGGGGAGTAAAGCAAGGTGATGTTTGCAGCCCGATTCTTTTTTCGTTGTTCGTCAACGAACTTGCACTAGAAATTATAGAAAATGGCAAACATGGTGTGTCCTTTGATTTGATAGAATTGTTCATATTACTCTTTGCGGATGATATTATCTTGTTATCAATATCGGTTGTTGGTCTACAAAGACAGTTGAATAGTTTGTATGCAGCTGCAATGAGACTAGAGCTAAAAGTGAATATGGAGAAAACAAATATCATTTTTTTCGCAAGGGCGGGTATCTGGCTAGGCATGAACAATGGAGGTATGGAAATGAGCCAGTAAAAGTAGTAAACGTATAAGTATCTGGGTATATTCTTTTCAACCAGGCTGAGTTTTACCTATGCATGTAGAGATATAGTTAACAGAGCAAAAAGAGCTGTTCTAATTATATTTAAAGTAATGTATAAGCTTGACTGTAGTTCGTTTAATATATTTTAAAAAGTTATTTGATTCACAAGTTCAATCAATTTTACAATACGGGGCTGAAAATATGGGCGTTCGAAGGCGGCAATGTTATTGAAAAGCTGCATCTGTTTGCCATGAAACGCTTTTTGAACGTCGACAGTCGTACTCCTAATGATTTGGTATATGGAGAAATGGGGAGGTATCCTATCTATTTAAACTCGTACGTTAAATGCATCAGTTATTGGCTAAAATTGACAAGGATGAAAATTACAAGCTACCATTTAAAGCGCGTATAAAGTGTTATATGATCTTGATATTAACGGAAAGAAGACTTGGGCCACAAATGTTCGTAAGTGCTATATCTTCTTATGGTTTTTCTTTTGTATGGGATAACCAAGGTGTCGAAAATATTGCAGCCTTTATCAAATGCTTTAAACAAAGAATCATTGACTGCAGGTGGCAAGACTGGCATAGTCACATGTACACCAGTGACCGATTTGCTGAATATAGGCATTAAGGCAACAAATCTTGTGGAACCATATGTTGAAATTGTTATGAATAGATATGTTAAAAGTGCTCTTGCAAAACTTCGATTTGGTGTGTCAGATATAGCCAGCCACCGATTTAGATACAGTGGAAAAGCAGATGAAATTATGTGTCGCTTGTGTCATGTTCGTAAGGAAGATGCCATTCATATTATTCTTTGTTGCCCTGTTCTTCATGATTTAAGGATGAGATATATTCAGCCCCAGTATTATAATGACCCATGCCAGTTCAGGTTTAATCTACTAATGGCATGTAGAAATGAGAGTGTATTATCTAATGTTGCACTATTCACTTATAAAGCTTTAAAACGTTTGTGTACTGCTTCAACATAAAAGTGCTATGGATGGACCACATACCACTTTTTTTTTCCCCTTTGTTTTGTTTCGTTATGCTTTACTTTACTTTTTTGTTTAGTACTTGACAAATGCTTTATGATCAGTGCCTAAATTGCGTAATGTTAGTATATACATGATAGGGGCCTAGGCCTAAAAACTGAATAAACATTCGCATTCTCTCTCTCTCTCTCTCTCTCTCTCTCTCTCTTCCCCCCCCCCCCCCTCACACACACACACATGCGCGTGTGCGCGCGCGCTCGCATGCAAACACACACACACACACACACACACACACACACACACACACACACACACACACACACAACTTTGCAGTGCTGTCCCTACCCCCTTCTTCACCACAGCCCACCCTCCTCTCTTCCCCCTTCCTCTCATCTTTTCACACGTTCTGTCCCACTGCATCTCCTTATCTCCCTTCCCCTCATCCCCTCCCGCCACCCCCCCACCCCCACCCCACCCCCACCCCCACTCCGCCGCTTCTCCGACTCACCCCCCCCCCCCCCCCCCCCCCTTCCCCACGAGACACACTGGGAACTGTCGTTGTTTGGACGACAAGCCCTGTTAGTTACGTGACAGCGAGGCAAACGGATATCAGGCGAGCGAGCGTTGTAACTTAAAAAACACAGCGTGCCATCGCCAATTAACTGTCAGCCGCCGTTTGTCGTGGAACTCATCGTGACGTATTTTTCTGGAAACCGGTGACTCACCCGACCTTGCATTGACGTCATCTGCGGGTTAACGGATGCACCCGGAGAAGAGCGTAAAGAGGCACGGGGAGGGGGAGGGAGGGGGGCGGATGTAGAGGGATGGGGGAAAGTTGGGGGATGGTGGGGGGGGTGGGGGTGGAGGGAAGGGTCGTGTGTGTGGTAAACAGGCTGCTCTACAAGGGGTCTTGTTTATTTACTCATTTGTATGTCTGTATGCTCACGTCTTGCCGTCCTATGAGTCATGTAACTTATGACGACTCTGACGTGTCCAGTAGAAGACTGAAGGCCCATTACTGTTTCATATTGTAAACTGCCATATCGCGTGTTCTGTTTTGCTGTTGTCAGGTCAGTTGTGCAGAATTGCGCACTGGTGCATCAGCAGCTGACGACTTGTCTCTGTAGCAGCCCTGACGTGGCCTGCCGTGGTTGGCTGGACTGCAAAACTACGACTTAGTTTGCCGTCTGTGGACGAAGCGCAGGAGTGCTCTCCCTTGGAACAACGTGTCTGTAGGGTCCATTGTGGCTGCACACCAAAAATTAATGCGCCAGGGCCTTGCTCAAGGACTCGAGTAGTTGTAGACTGACGCAGTCAGATTGTTTTGCGGATTTTCATTGTGTCTGAAAGTTGATTCTCCTTTATTTTCTGTCATATGGCCCTCAAGGTGCAAGCCAGGTGGTACAGGCAGACATTAAAATCAAAGGAATGGGACTATTTGGGGGTTTCCAGCTGGTGCAAAGACAGGGTCACTGGTGAGTGCGAAGGCCCGAAATGTGACGTCAACTAAAGGGGAAGGAAGCGCTTACATGGATTATGAAGTGTTTTTTTGCGCAAAGTCC
>JADBJO010007329.1:30000-32500 GCA_016801955.1 Conus betulinus | reverse complement strand
GTGTGTGTGTGTGTGTGTGTGTGTGTGTGTGTGTGTGTGTGTGTGTGTGTGTGTGTGTGTGTGTGTGTGTGTGTGTGTGTGTGTGTGTGTGTGTGTGTGTGTGTGTGTGTGTGTGTGTGTGTGCTTGAGTGCGCACGTGTGTGTGTGTGTGTGTGTGTGTGTGTGTGTGTGTGTGTGTCTGTGTGTCTGTCTGTCTGTCTGTCTGCACGCGAGTACGTGAGTATGCTCTTTGGGGAGTGGGGGGGGGGGGGGGGGGGGGGGGGGGGCGATACCGTTTATGTTTCCAAGCCCACGCACAGAGTGCTGCGTTCCCGAGTTAATGAAGTACGTTCTTGTGTCTGGAAAGTCGTATTGAAAACACAGCGGGACATCAAATAAACGCAATCCGTCGTTAGCTAGTTCATCTCCTTTTTGTGGAGAACCAATGGCACATAAAGGACCGAGGTAATGTCCTTTTTGCTAATGGTGGAGGAGGTAGGGGGTAAAAGAGGATTAAAAAAAAAAAAAACTGGGTTACTGGACAGCATAAAACAACTTCATGTAAGCAACGCGTTTCGACCTTGATGCTTTATGCACGTAAGGCAAACGAAATGCAACAGAGAGAGAGAGAGAGAGAGAGGGAGGGGGGGGGGGGGGAAAAAACGGGGCGAACGAAACGTGTACTCATCTTCCCTTTCTCTATCCCTCTTGTTGAAAAGAAGTGTGGGTTTTTTTTTTCATTTTTTCCCCCAACCAGTCCCTTACACACCAATGATAGTCTGTATATTCTCTTGCAAATGGACATATTCTTGCTGAGTTTAGTGTTTGGGCGTTTGATACAAAGTGCCTGGGTTTGTTAGTGTTCTAATGTGTGGTGTATTGGCACACTCACTCTGATAATGTGCTGCTTATACGAAGAAAACAGCAGACAGACAGAGAAGAAGAACGAAAGAAGGAAGGAAGGAAGAAGAGAAAGAAGGAAAGAAGAGAAGAAAAAAAATGAAAAAGATTTCGTAGCTGTGTAAAAACAAACGAAAAATAAAAAACAAATATACAGTGTTAGGCAAATGTGAAACACAATAAGCTTCAGGCCTAGGTGTGAGCAGGTTGAATACATTTGCAAGATAAAGATTTCCCTTCGCCTCCTCCGTTCTCTCTCCTGTGTATCCGAACGTTCTCCGAAAGTCCTCCTTGGAACGAAAAAACGAAAAAATCCAAGAATGACCGCAGGAACGAGCGAACATTGAACAAAAGGATAAATAAGTTTTGTATGCTGCGATTACAAGTAGTCTCGCATCTGCCAGTTCCTCAGAAACGTCATCCTTACAGCGACAGCGACGAAGAAATGATGAAATATTAGAGGGGGGGGGGGGGGGGGGAGGGACCTGCAAGGAGGACGTGAGGAAAGACTGTTGAAAGGAAATAGCTAATTTTCATTTTAAAAGGGAGCTTCTTTCGTCGAAAAGGCCGGAAAAGTTCCAATACGGCAACTTGTGTGTTTGTTTGACCTATTCAGAACACGCAGGCTGGTTTTCTAATCAAAACCACCCTGACTTTGTAGGGAAAGAAATCACTACGGATCGAAATGTCTGGAGGGCTTTTAGTGTTCAAAGTTTGGGAGGTTTGCCACATGCACACAAAAAAGAACAGCGAGGTAGCTGCAGCGGGTAAATCGCGGTCCTTAACAGGTACGAGTCGTAAGGACGTTAAAGAATTCGCCGACCTGTTGTCCGGAGAGAACCGACCTAACCCATGTACATACTAGAACTCTGTATAAAGGAGACGATGAAAAAAGAAAAGGCGAAGTTTAACCTGTTGTGTCATTCAGTTCACTGCATTTAAAATTCATTTCATTTTCGACACAAACAAGATAGACGTGTTCATTAAGAGCTGGGGTTCGGAAAAGACACTGAATAAAAGTCTGCACAGCTGTCATTTCTTCCGCGAGCATCGCAGAGAGTTTAAACCCTCTAATGGTAGTAAAACGAGTTTCTCTCTCTCTCTCATCCCCCTGTCTCCTCTCTCTCTCTCTCTCTCTCTCTCTCTCTCTCTCTCTCTCTCTCCCCCCCCCCTCTCTCTCTCTCTCTCTCTCCCTCGGCTGTCTCTCCCCTCCCCCTCTCTGTCTGTCTGTCTCTCTCCCTCAGATTTCATCACTGAGAAAAAGAAACAATGCGGAAAAAAAAAAAACTGCGGGAAATAAGAATGTGAGTTTTTGTTTCACTATGATAAAGTGCTACCTCTCGTAGGAAAGTTACACTGTACCTAGGACATAATTTATATATTCTCCATGGAAAGAAAACGTTACCATAGATTGTTAACCATTATAGCTATCTGTTTCTTTATCTGTATGCAGAGGGAGCGAAAGAGAGAGGGAGGGAGTGAGAAAAAAAAAAAACAGAGACACACACACACAGATTTCTGAAGAAACGGTGCAGAGAGAGAGAGAGAGAGAGAGAGAGAGAGACAGGGGGAGGGAAAGACAGACAGGGACAGACAGAGACGCAGAGAGAGAAAGAGAAAG
>JADBJO010007329.1:12500-15000 GCA_016801955.1 Conus betulinus | reverse complement strand
GGGAAAGAAGGAGAAAATGTGATTGGAAAAAGGAGAAGAAGAAAAATGTGATTGGAAAAAAGGAGAAAAAATGTGATTGGAAAAAAGGTGAAAAATGTGAATTGGAAAAAAGGTGAAAAAATGTGATGGACAAAAAGCAGAAAAATGTGATTGATTGAAAAAGGGAGAAAAATGTGATTGGAAAAAAGGGAAAAAATGTGATTGGAAAAAGGAGAAAAATGTGATTGGAAAAAGGGAGAAAAATTTGATTGGAAAAGGGAGAAAAATGTGATTGGAAAAGGGAGAAAAAAATGTGATTGGAAGAAAGCAGAAAAATGTGACTGGAAGAAGCAGAAAAAATGTGACTGGAAGAAAGCAGAAAAATGTGATTGAAAAAAGGGAGAAAAATTTGATTGGAAAAAGGGAGAGAAAAATGTGATTGGAAAAAGGGAGAAAAATGTGATTGGAAAAAGGGAGAAAAATGTGATTGGAAGAAGGCAGAAAAAATGTGACTGGAAGAAGGCAGAAAAATGTGATTGGAAGAAAGCAGAAAAACTGTGATTGGAAAAAAAAGGAGAAAAATCGTTCACTAAAAACCGTACACTTTGTCTTTGTTTTTGTCATTATCTACACCTTGCTAACCATAGTTTGGTTCTTCTTTGTGTATGATATAATTATGCACCACATGTGAATGCGATAAGTAGTGCTGTATGTTCCAAGACCATGATTTAAATAGTTGATGAGGAAACAGAAATCACAGTAATTGTGAGGCATCCCCAAATATCTTGTCGATAACCCTTGGAATGGCGTCGAAATCCATATTGTTGTTTGAATCGATCCAGAAACGTGGAGAGCTCGACGTTGAATTAACTCCCACAATTCCAGGCTGCAAATGAATAATAAATCAATAAAATGAAAATTAAGAAAAAAAGTTTTTGAAATGCTTACGTGACTGATTCGACACATTTGATCAAACGCCTTTTTGGTTGGTCCAGCGAAAAATAAAGAGGTCTTCGTGGTGCCATAGATAATGAAACGATTACTAAACGATCCGATATGTTCGATCCAACGCTTTTCACTTGGGCGAAATAGAAACAGATCTTCGTAGTGCCATGCGTCATATAAGTCTTGTGAACTGCGGAAATCCCATTCCATTTTCACTGATAGTAACGCTAATTTTACATCATTATTTAAAATATGGTGACAGAAAAAAATAGGACACAAACTTGACCTTTTACATTTCAGGGATAATTTCTTCAGCATATTTTACCGACATACATCTCATATCCAGAAAATTGGAGGCCAGCAATGAAACGAATCGCTTCCTGTTCGTTTTTTCGAAATCCCAATGAATACTTTTTTTTTCTGTCTGTCGAATATGAAGCTGGTGTTGAAATTTTATTTTTCATTTGAGATTTTAACTTCTTTTTTTTTTGCCACGTGAACACGGCCATTGTCATTTGATTGGGTGTCACCTCTGTAGAACGATTGAGAACTTCTGCAGGTGTGTGTTTTTTTTTTTTTTTTTTTTTTAATTTTTTAAATTGAACTTTGAAATAGCAGCGATCACTATGAGGGTCTGTTGACATACTGCTTGTTGATGCTTTCGATCAAAGATTATTGATCATTAATTGTTATCCTGTCTGTCGTTCGTCTGTCTGTTTGTCTGTCTGTCTGTCTGTATGTATATTTTTCCCCCCCCCCTCTCTCTCTCTCTTTCTGTCTCATTCGCTCTCTCTCTCTTTTCCTCTCTCTCTCTCGCTCTGTCTCCCTCTGGTCTGTCTGTCTCTCTCTCTTTCTTTCTTTCTCGTTCGTTCTCTCTCGTTTTTGCTTCTCCTCCTTCGCCCTCCCTCCCTCTTTCCCTCCCTCTCTTTCTCTCTGTTTGTTCCTCCCTTTTTTCCTTCTGTTTTCTCTCCCTCCTTCCTCCCTCGCTCTCTCTTCCTCTGTTGGCTCTCCCTCCCTCCCTCCATCGTTCTGTGTTCTGCCCCCTTTTCGCCCTCTCTATGTCCGTCACTCCTGCCCCCCTCCCCCCCCCCCCCCCCCCCCCCTCCGCCGCCCTTTCCTCCCTTCTTCACCCACCAAAGCCCCCACTTCCCCAAGACACATTCCCCAAGCAGTTGAACAAGAAAACCAAATCAGCCCCTGTACTCTCTTCAAAGGAAAGAGCCATATCGAGTTACGTTCACGTTTTGTGTTTGATACCTGACCCCTATTGAGGGCGGCTGTCGCTGTGTTTGCTGTGTCAATCGGACATCCCACCGAGGTAACCTCTGCGCTGAGAGGTCAGCGGCACGTCACGTCATATCCAAAAAGCCACGACATAGATCACAAGTCGCTGCCTTCCAGCGGACAGCTCAGGCTTTTTTAATGACCCCCTCGGAAAGGTTTTCTGTTTGCCGGTGTCTCTGCTACTGCCGTTATCGTTTCATTTTTCATTCTTCTTTTTCTCGTCTTGTTGGTCTCTCCTCCTCCTCCGCCTCCCCTCCTCCTCCTTCTGCTTCTTCTTCTTTCTTCTTCTTCT
>JADBJO010007329.1:0-7500 GCA_016801955.1 Conus betulinus | reverse complement strand
GACAGACAGACAGACACAACGAACGTGAGAGGACAGAGAGACAGACAGACAGAAGACATAGACAACTACAGAGAGAGAGAGAGAGAGAGAGAGAGAGGACAGACAGACAACAGACAGACCACACGCGGAATGAGAGACGAGAGAGAGAGGAGAGAGAGAGAGAGAGAGAGACAGACAGACGACAGACAGACAGACAGACACACGCAGAGAGAGAGAGAGAGGGGGGGGGCAGTTCTCAGAGAGAGAGAGAGAGAGAGTTTTGCATGGGAAATCTACTGCAGCAGCACTGTCCATTTTCATAGGTGAACCGACACGCAGGCAGGAAGAAAAAAAAAAACAAACAAAAACAAACACGAAAAGCAGGGATGATTTACATAGTATTTAGTATGTTAGATAAAAGATGTCAATGAAAGAAAAGTTTTATATGAAGTCCTATCCTCTCTTACATGCTCACGACACGACAACAAAAAAATGTGACGGAATTGCTCACTGTGATGCATGAAGTACTCGCACACAAAAAATGACAACAGAGTCTTGGAATGGGGAAAAAAAAAAAACTACACAAGCAAACAAAGAAGCAAAGCAAAGAAACAGGTGAATGGGAGTTACAAGCTACAGTGTGAGAAACGAGGATACATTCATGTCAGTGACTGTCAATGTGTAGAAACAATTCATACACCAATGCATACAATTCCTTCAATAATCGGAAACAACCCAGAACAATATGTAGTCTCAAATGATGATATACAGAGCAGCTCTGAAAGACAAAAAAAAAAAAAAGGCAAGAAGAGATGATTAAACAGGGTGAACAGCTTCTCAAGATCGTGATGATCTAGAGGGCAGCAGGAAGACGTTCACACAATTTCATTTGAAGTCAAAAACGGTTTGCTTCTGAAATGTCGGAAAGACAGGGATTTCAAAATGTAATGCTCTTCAAGTGTTGGTGTGTGTGTGTGTGTGTGTGTGTTGTGTGTGTGTGTGTGTGTGTGTGTGTGTGTGCATGTGTGTGCACACACAAACACGAGCACACACGCACGGACGCATGCACCACGTTCACGCATGCACACGCCTGCGCATTACATTTGTGTGTGTGTGTGTGTGTGTGTGTGTGTGTGTGTGTGTGTGTGTGTGTGTGTGTGTGAGAGAGAGAGAGAGAGAGAGAGAGAGAGAGGGAGAAAGGAAGAGAGAAAGAGAGCGAGAGAGGGAGCATGCGTGCATGTATGCGTATGCTGCGCGCGCGCGCGCGCGCGTGTGTGTGTTGTGTGTGTGAGTGAGAGTGTGCGTGTGTGTGTGTGTGTGTGGTGTGTGAGAGAGAGATGTGTGTGTGTGTGTGTGTGTGTTCGTATGTTAAACAGATTAAAGAAGTATATAGACGCCTGGCATTTAGACCAATTTAGACCAACAGAGAAATACATCTGGCTGCAAATGATATTTACAAAAGGGGGAGTGTAGGGGCGGGGGCGGGGGGGGGGGGGGGGGGGCGAGACTGGGTCGCTCACTTGTAAAAGAAGTAGTATTTCTCAGGCAGCCGGTGGAGACCTCTAAACACCAGTGTCTGGTACAGACTCGCGTTTTCGTTTCTTATAACCCAAAAGATGAAGGAAGGAGTCATGTGTATTGATCTGTACCTTCTGTAGCCGTGAATATTGCTCGGAAGAAGATCGATGGAATGTGGAGAGGGGAGTGAGAGGAGGAGGGACCGAGGTAAGGACGAGAAGTGGGGAGAGGGACCGAGCTGAGGGGGGAGAGAGGTTCCGAGGATGGTGAGGGTGGGCGGACGGGGTTAGGAGGCTGGAGGGAGGACTTGGAGTGGAGGGGAGAAGAGATGGATGTGAACCGGAGATGATGGAGTGAGGCGGTGTTGGGAGAGAGAAGGGGGAGAGCTTTGGAGGGGGTGATTGGAGGAGCTGGCGGAGGAGGGGATGGTGACACGGCAGAGGAGAGGGACTGGACGGGGGAGAGGAGTGCGGGGATTGGAGACGAGGGGAGAAGGGGGAGAGGCGGGAGAATGGAGGGGAGAGGAGGATCGGTGGGTGGTGAGGGGAGGGGGGCGGAGGAGGACGCGGGAGGAGAGAGTGAGAGGTTGGAGGATTTGAAGGGGAGAGGAGGGTGAGGAGACGAGAGGAGAGAGTGAGGGGCGGAGGAGAGCGGGGAAGGAGAGAGTAGCGAGAGGAGAGGAGGAGACGAGAGGTTGAGTGGAGAGGAGAGAGGAGAGAGAGGCTGAGAAAGAGGCGTAACGTAGGAAACCAGTCTTCCTGTCTTATCACCATCATCATACTTTATTCCTGAGCCGGAGCCTCAACTGCACTCTTTACTGGAAGAGGAGGGAAGGCGGGCAGAAGGAAGGGTTTGGGTGGGGGTGGGGTGGGGCGGGTGAGTGGGAGGATAGGGGAGGGGGGGTTGGAGGGGTCAGGGGTGGGGGGGCGGTGGGGAAGGGGTGGGGATACTTGCAGCGAGCTCAGCCACCTTGTTTTACGGTCGAGGGACACACCCCACACACACACCTAACCTGCGCAACTACACTAACCGACAAACAAGGCGAACACAGCCCTCAGGCGAACGTGAGCGAGCAGGATCGGAAAGGAAGAGAGAATGCCGCTGGGACGGGACACTGGGGTGCGGTACATCACCGCTCTCTCATCCCCCCCCCCCCCACAACCACCCCCCCCGTCTACCCGACGCAACCCCCCCTCCCCTCCCACCCACAAACACCACCTGCCCCAAGCCCTCTAACCCCACTCTCTCCATTTGACACCCCCCACACCACCCTCTCTTCTCTACCTCTCTCTCTCCCTCTCTCTCTCTCTCTCTTCTCTTTCTCTCTCTCTCTCTCTCTTTCTCTCTCTCTCTCTCTCTCTCTCCCTTCCCTCTCTCTTCTCTCTCTCTCTCTCTCTCTCTCTCTCTCTCGCTCTCTCTCTACCATCACACCATCTGCCTTCTTGTTATCCAAAAACATTAAAGGATTTCAGATCCGGCCAGCAGCGGAGGGAATGCCGAGCGTTGCTTTGAGGTAGCCTGCCGCCGTGCCGAGATCACCCTCACTCACTGGTCGCCTAGCTTTGTTGGCTGGATGAACCCTTCACCCACCCACTCCATCCAACCCCCACCCACGAGAAAAAAAAAAGGAAAAAAACAAAACAAACAAAACAAAAAGGGAAATGATTGTGACGATAGTCCTGCTGACTGTTTTGTGATTGCTGTCTTGTTTTTCGTGCTTTTCTTCGTTTTTCTTTTTCATTTCATGAGTTGTCTAACTTCATTACTTTAGTTGATTCATTCCTTTTGTTGATCTATTGATTTACATGTTTGTTTATTCGTTCATTTATTTATCTGTTTACCAGTTTATTAATTTATTCTTTAATTGATTGATTGATTTTATCTGCTGTTCTCACCACAAACAACTTAATGAAAACAAATTTGAGCGGTTTTTTTCGTGCGAAAGAGTACTATGTCTTTGGGAGAAAATTTCCATTAGTCTATGGCAATCAGTTGAAGTGAACAAGCAGACACACAGACAAGAAGAAAACAAAGGTTAAAATGAGATGAAAGTGCGTGGCGCCTGACTGTGGCGGCGTGACATCCTCTGAAAAGTAACACATATAGCACACACACACACACACACACACACACACACCAGGGCCTCTCTCAACGCTCTCTTCACCTCCAACCTTTTGTCACCGGTTTTTTTTCTGTGTGGGCCTCTACTTCCTTTTCAGTAGTGATGAAATAAATCAATGTCTGAATCTGTACGGCTTATCAGATGCAAGATATCGATGTGAAATCTAGTTCAGCAGCATTTTGTAAAAGCTTTATACAAAGGCGCTGCCTTTATTATCAAAACGGGCGGGACGGATCGAAGAAAGCAAAACGTAGTGATTGTGTCGATGTCAGTTGCGAGGAGGAAAAAAAAAAAAAAAAAAAAAAAAAAAAAACACGTAATGTTAAAAGCTGTGAAGACACTTTCAGAACTATAGAATGAGAAACACTAAAAGATTAAAGGAATTTTTTTTTAAAGAGAGGGACTATGTAAGATCAGGAAGGTTACAAGAGTTTATCGAGAAAACTGGAATGTTCCAGAATGTTTATAATGATAATAATAATAATAATAATAGTAATCATGATTATTTATGGCGCTTAATCTTACACATAAGCCCCAAGTTCTCACAAACACCGAAAAGCTTAAAGAAAACTTGAATGAAGCCAATAAGAAGATAAATATTGCAACAAGTTCCATGCACCTCCAAGCAATATTTCTCAGATCTACAACTGGATCAAGAAGACCTGACAGGAAACGACATCACGGTAATGCCACAGACATGTTTTTCATGTCTTGATCATACGAATTTTGGCGATGTGTAAGGCAATCCATTCACAGACACAGCTACTGCATCTGTGGTCATGGAATCGCCCAGGGATTCAAGTCCACTGTATAGAGCCTACTCTGTATAATTGGTTCAGAGAAATTTGCCGTATCCAGCCTTCTTTGTACTAAAAACAACAATGCCTAAATTAACCTCATTTAGAAAGAGAGAGAGGAGAGAGAGAGAGAGAGAGAGAGAGAGAAAAGGGTCATCTGTCTTTCTGTCTGCCGGTTGGTACCTGCAGGCTTGTCTGTCGGGGATTGGTCTGTGCTATTTCTTTGTCTGCTGTTTCTCATTCATTTCTTCTTCGTTGAATGTTCTTTTGACTGATGTTCTCTTACGGTGGATACCGTTATGGATGATGGCTGTTGTTATGTTATGTATTATGATTTTTTCTTTTAAGTTACAAAAATACCCCAGTTCATGTCACTCTTCTTCCCTTCCTGGTACCTGCCACATCCTTCACACACACACACACACACACACACACACACACACACACACACACACACACACAAACATACAGACACACACACACACACACATACAGACACACACACACACACACACACACACACACACGCATGTACGCACGCACGCACACACGCACGCACACACACAACACACACGCACGCACGCACGCGCGCACGAGCGCACGCACACACACACACAAACACGCGCGCGCACACACACACACACACACACACACACACACACACACACACACACACACACACACATACACACACACACACAAACACACACACACACACACACACACACACACACACACACACACACAAACACAAGCAGAAAAAACGATACTATGTAACACACACACACGCACCCATGCACGCATGCACGAACGAACGCGCTCACACGCACGCACGCACGCACGAACGCACGCACGCACGCACGCACACACACACACACACACACACACACACACACACACACACACACACACACACACACACACACACACACACACACACACACAAGCAGCAAAAAACAATACTATGTAACACACACACGCACCCACGCACGCACGCACGAACGAACGCGCTCACACACGCGCGCGCGCGCGCGCGCGCACACCACACACACACACATACACACGCGCGCGCGCGCGCGCGCGCGCGCTTTTTCTTTCTTTCAATGAAATGGAAAACCCATCATTAACCAAAAAATGTATAAAATAAAAAAGAAACTTGGGCGTAAATGCTTAAACGCTACGTAGAATTTGATAAATGTCCTTTCCACACACCTCTTAGTCTGTGTTGCCTACTGTTTTGTGCATTGAAAAAAAAAACAACAAAAAAAAAACGAATGATGGAAACTGGGGGGGGGGGGGGGGGGGGGGGGGGGGGGGGGGGAAGAAAGGTAAAAAAAAAAAGTTTTGTAAGGTTAATCGTCCGTCTCCTTTTGTTTTTTCCTTTATTCTCATGATAATTTTGAAACTGATCCTGACAGAGTATTCTCATTCGTTTTAGCTGTTGATTTTTTAGTAACCAAAACTTTTTTATTGTTGCAAAAAAGGGGGCTTTTTTTAAGGTCTTTGAAGAATTGTGAAGAGAACCGAGATTATGTGATGCGTTTCAGATTACATACTTTAGATTTTTCTTTCGTCATTTTTCTGTCTTTTCTTTTCACACACACACACACACACACACCACACACACACCACACACACACAACACAAAGCACAAACGCAAGCATGCATGCACCACGCACGCACGCACGCACGGTCGCACGCACCGGCACGCACGCACGCACACGCACACGCACACGCACACACGCACGCACGCTCACCCATGCACGCACGCAACCATGCATGTACGCATGCACGCACGCACCACAACACACCACACACACACACACACACACACACACACCACACACACAACACACATATACACACACACATGCACGCACGCGCACGCTTGTACACAAACCGCACGCACGCACGTGGCACATGCACGCACGACTACGCCTCCCCCCCCCCCCCCCTACACGCACACATACATGCACTCATACACCACACACACACACAACACACACACACACACACACAACACACACACACACCACACACAAAAATACACGCTCGCACACTCCATACAAACACACACACACACACACAACACACACACACACACACACACACACCACAAACATACACGCACGCACACATCACACACACACACACACACACACACACACACAAACACACACACACACACACACACACACACACATGTATGTAATCAAACGAGGCTGGCCGTATGATTGAGCGCGCCATATGTTTGATCAAGGTAAATGTTTAAGGGTATTTAGCTATTTCCGAAGATAGCTTCATTTTCTTTCTTTTAGCCTGATGGGGGTGGGGTGAAGTTGTTTTAGCACAGGTTTTGGATGCCAGCAGAGGAGGTATTCTTCATGAGATCCTGACGTAGGGAAATAATGGTCGACGGTTGAAGAAAATGATGGCAACAATTGTTAGAGGAATATGTGTATGCGTGCGTAGGTGGTGTGTGTGGTGTGTGTGTGTGTGTGTGGTGTGTGTGTTGTGTGTGTGTGTGTGTGTGTGCGCGCGCGTGAGTGCGTGCACGCGTGCGTGCGTGGGCGCATGCGCGCGTGTGCGTTTGTGGTGTGAGTGTGTGTGTGTTCTCGTTCGTTTGCTTGGGGGTGGATTTTCCTTTACAAAAGATGAATGGACAGTCTGTGCAGGCACACAACATAAGTGAAGAGATGCTGTGTGAACCGTCATTTGCACCGCTATCATCATTCCCTCCCCACCTCTGCCCCCCCCCCCTCCCCCCCCCCCCCCCCCCCTCACCCGCCTCCCCTCCATTCGTCTCTCCGTGACTGTTTTCTCCGGTTGCCATGTGGAAACCAGAAACCTCCGTCAACTGTTGATAATGCCAACCAGGTCATTTGACTGACGCTGGAACGAGGCTATGGGGAAGGTGTTGGGTAATCTGAAGCCCGGGTTACGAGCCACTGAGAAGCTGTGTGTTTTTTCTGCGCTGGGTAGTCTGGGTAGGGACGTCACGAAGATTACCAAGGGCGGGGAATCGGAAGATATTGTTTCCTCCCGTGATTCTGTTTTTGTGTGCGTGTGTCTGTCTGTCTGTCT
>JADBJO010007328.1:112500-114980 GCA_016801955.1 Conus betulinus | reverse complement strand
AGAAAGGAAGAACAATAAGAAAGAAAGAAGAAAGAAAGAAAGAACTAAGAAGAATTGGAGGAGGAGGAGGAGTAAAAAAGGAAAAAAAAAAAAACAAAAAAAAAAAAAACAAAAAAAAAAGAACACAAGGAGCATTACGAAAAAAAAGAGCGGATGGCTACTCCTGGACCATGAGGTGATGACAAGCGGCCTGCAAAAGATTAAAAAACAATAAATAAAATAAAATAAAACCACTTTGCCGCCGACCACATTGTGGCGTATGTCTTTCTTATGGTAACCGTTAGGGTCGTGCGTGAAGTGAGAATATGGAATCACTAAACCTGTGATTGGCCTACCCTTCCGGTCTGTCTGTCTGTCCCACCTGTCTGTCTGTCTGTCCCCCGTATGTTATGTCTATCTTCTCTCTCTATACTCTCTCTCTCTCTCTCTCTCTCTCTCTCTCTATCCACCACCTTTCCCTGTCTGTCTGTCTGTCCTGTCTGTATGTCGTTCTACTCTTCTCTCTGGTCTCTCTCTCTCTATCTCTCTCTCTCTCTCTCTCTCTCTACACCTTTCTGCTGTGTGTCGGTGTGTGTGTTGTGTGGGTGTGTGGTGTGTGTGTGTTGTGTTGTTGTGTGGTAATTTCTGGTCTGCCTGTCTGTCTGTGTCTGTTCTGTCTGTCTGTATGTCTGCCTGCTGCCTGCCTGTCTGTCTGTCTGTCTGTCATCTGTCTAGTCAGTTGTCTGTCTGTCTGCCGCCTGTCTGTCTGTCTGTTTGGTCTCTCTGTCGGTTATGTATCTCTCCCTATCTCTTCTCCCCTTCTCTCCCTCAACTCTCTAGTCTGCCCCCCCCCCCCCTCTCCTCTCTCTCTCGTTTATACTTTCATTAAAAAAAAAAAAATCTGGTGGTGATGGTCTGTTGTGTCTCCGACCTTTCTGTATAACGCCCTTCCTCTTCCCCTCCTCCCCTTCTCCCCCCTCCTACCCATCCCCCAACCAACCAACTCTACCGCTAGCTTATCTGTGATCCACCACAGATATCTAAACGCATTTAAGAATTTCAGAAACTGCATTCTGAGTTCTGCATGCGACGTATGTGTTTTCCACCGCGCACGCGCGTGTGTGGTATGTATGGGGCGGGGGGGGTGGGGGTGGGGGGTGGGGCGGTGGGGGGAGATGACCTCATGGTGTCTGGGTTACAGGTCAGTGACGTGGTGCAACAACAACTGTTCCTTCTGTGTTGTGTCGTGTGTGTGTGTGTGTGTGTTGTGTGTGTGCGTGCGGTGCGTAGCGCGCAGGAGCGCGCGTGTGTGCCCCAAACCCCCCCCGTGTGTGTGTGTGGTGCGTCATGGTGGTGATGGCGTCATGGAACCTGTGTGATGACGTTGTGGTGGGTTGGTTACAGGTGAGTGACATAGTGCAACAGCTGCTGCAAAGCCACTCTCCTGGTGTTGTGTGTGTGACGTCATGGTGGCCATGACGTCATGGTGGTGTAATGGCACGTGTGGTGGTTGTGTGCAGGTCAGTGACATGGTGCAACAGCTAATACAAGCCACTCTCCTTCTCGTCGTCTCGGTGATGGTCACGTGTTCGAGAAGGGAGAAAAGGTGAGGGCCACTGTGTGTAACGGGGGTAGTTAGAGTTTTTGTTTGTTTGTTTGTTGTTTTTTGTTTTTATATCACCACACACGCACACACACACACACAACACACACACACACACCACACACACACACCCACACACACACACACACACATACACACACACACACACACAGTAGATAGATAGATAGATAGATAGACTATAGATGATAGATAGATAGATAGATCCAGAGATAGATACATAGGATACATAGATAGATACGTTGATGGGGACATAATGTTAGAGGGATAAGAAGGGGTGGAGACAGGGGGGGGGGGGGGGGGGGGGGGGGGGGGGAGGAGGGCGATGTCAACATGCCTAGCCTCTGTCTGCTATCAGTCTGTCTATCAATCTGCCTTCTGTCTGTCCGTCTGTCTGTCCGTCTGTCTCTGTCTCTCTCTCGCTGTCTCTGTCTGCCTCTGTCTGTCTGTCGTCTGTCTGACTCGGACCCTCTCTCTCTCTCTCTCTCTCTCTCTCTCTCTCCTCTCTCTCATGGTCGGTTGTCTGTCTTTCTGTCGGATCGTCTCTATCTCTGTATCTGTCTCTGTCTTCTTCTGTCTTCTTCGTCTGTCCTTCTTCTTCTCTCTTCTCCTCCTGTCTGTCTGTCTGTCTCTTCCTCATCTTCTTCCTTCCTCCTCTTCTTCTCTTCTTCTTCTCCCCTCCTCCTCCTCCTCCCTCCTCCTCCCCCTCTCTCTCTCGGTTTTTCTTCTCTTCTCTCTCTCTCTCTCTCTCTCTCTCTCTCTCTCTCTCTCTCTCTCGCTCTCTCCATCCACTGGGCATGGCAAGAGGTCAGTGATGCAGGCACTGTGCACTGTTGTGGTGGACAGGAGAGTTCTGCACTCTGGGCGGTCAGCGTTACAG
>JADBJO010007328.1:102500-107500 GCA_016801955.1 Conus betulinus | reverse complement strand
ATAGATAGTTAGACTGATAGAGAAATAGACAAACAGAGATAGATAGATAGATAGATAGATAGATAGATAGATAGATAGATAGATAGATAGATAGATAGATAGATAGATAGATTGATGAATAGGTATTAGATAAGCAGATGCGCAGAAACGTACTCTAAAGATGGTAACCATCAACATTGACGCTGGCCAAAAGAAACTCTTGATAGGCTAGGCAGCAGAAGGTCTTCAAAGAAGAAGCCCTACTTACACAAGTGCTTCGGCCCTGAGCCCCTTGCATTCTAAGAGAGATATGGGCCGCATCAATGCCGTGATTCTAGCAAGTCATTTTGCTACGCAAAAGAAAAAGGGGGGGGGAAAGGGGGGGAAAAAAGAAAAAAAAAAAAAAAAAAAAAAAAGGGAAAAAATCAGCTTTCTCTCAATAGTTTCATTTTTAGGGGAGGTTCCCACATAGACATTGGCGTATGGCATTTTTGAAAACTAATCTTGGTCCAATTTGGAAACGATTTTTACTATTAAAAGAAAAAAACTTTTTTTTTTTAAAAGAAAGTGCAGTCAAAGACTTCAGGTACAATATTCGGTGGTGGAGGGTTGCATTAGTATAGACGCTGTTTGAATTGACGAGTTGTTTTTTGTTTTTGTTTTTGTTTTTGTTGCTATATTCCGTAATTTATTAATCAAACTTTCCTGTTACAACATTATTTCTTCGATATTCTCTTCATTTTCGCCAGTTTTTGGTTTGTTTGTTTGATTTTAAAAAAAGATGTATTATGATTACTATTTTTGTTTTTCCTTTTTACTATTTTTCTACTTTCCTTTGCATGTTTGTTCTTGGAAATATTAGCAAAAGTCTTTCTGTGCTTAAAAAATACTGTGTGTGTTTGCTTTTTTTCCCTTCTTCTTGCATTTGGCATGAATGATAGAGATAGACATTTGAAGGTGTGTGCACGTGTATGTGTAAGCAAGGCTTTTTTTTTTTCTCTAGCAGTTTGATAAAGGTCACAAAGAAGTAACGAGAATAGACGTGCATAGAATCCCTTAACTTCTGTCCATTCAAAATGGAGCGACTGATGGCGGAGAACGAAGCAAAATTAGAAAGAGAGGGGGTTAGTACCGCCAAGGACATTGACAACACAAAGCACAGGACAAGACACGATGCATTTCGACCTCTTGGGTCTTCTTCAAGCAAAAAGATAGATCACATTTAACATTTAGGACAGTACAAACAAAGAATGAAGAGAGACTTATCTGATGTCCATGTGGAGAATGGCCGCCAGAAGCATTCTCCACATGGACATCAGATAAGTCTCTCTTTCGTTCTTTGTTTGTACTGTCCTAAATGTTAAATGTGATCTATCTTTCTGCTTGAAAGAAGACCCAAGAGGTCAAATGCATCGTGTCTTGTCCTGTGCTTTGTTTGTCAATGTCCTTGGTGGTAACTAACCCCCTCTCTTTCTAAATTCTGTCCATTCGTTTTTCAATGTATATAACCATCTCTGCTGTTCCTTATGCTGTGGTGAGTTATCCTTATCCTAGCCACATATTGGGCGACCTAATGGGATGTTGTTGTTGTCATTGGATGTTGTTGTTGTTGTTGTTGTTGTGTTGTTGTTGTTGTTGTTGTTGTTATTTTTTTTAACTTAGGCATGTCATTAACAAACCCCCCCCCCTCCCCCCTTAACCTCACTGAGAGCAGGTAGCGTTCGCTTTTTGGTACTTACCCTGTTTACCTTAACCTTGTCATGACGATTGCTGCATTGACACAACATGCGCACGTGACACGCACCTCCCCTGCTCATTCTTATGTAGATTTGACAACCTTCCTCCCACAGTTGGGAAGGAGGGGTCGAGTGAGAAAGAGGGCCGAGAGACCCGGATGCGAGTTCGACGGGAAAGAGCTTCAAACATGGCGACCTCTTTCCGTCCAATACAACCGGCATTCGCCCCACGCGCAGCGACCAGTGCGTCATCTGCTATTGTGCGGTAAGTGTGTGTGTAAGTGGAAGGGAGGGGGGGGGGGGGGGAGGGTGAAGGGGGATGGGAAACGGGGATAGGGATGAGGCGGAATGAAGGCAAAGGACAGACGGACAGGAGGAAAATGGAGGAGGAGGGGGGGGGGGGGGGGGGGGGGTGCCGGTGGGGGGGGGGGGGGGGGGGAGGGGGAGACGTGGAAGTCAGTCATGGCTATTATTATCGTCGGATGATTTCTTGTTGGACAACATTTCACGAACCCAGATTCTGATGCTTATTTTATGTTTGTTCTGTTTCATATTCTTATGCTCATTTCATAGTTGTACACGGAAATCATTTTGTACTTTATTTTTCGTTCGTTTTAGCTTTTCTTCTACATTTCTCCATGTTGTTAAAATGAAATGAATACAAAATGAGCCACAGAAGCACTTGCACCCATCATACATTGCACTGGATTAAACACACAAACAAACAATAAACAAAACAGAGGAGTGCAGTGAAAACAATGAACCCATCGATAGACATGAGACAAAAACAGGTGAGTGTAGTCAGTAGAAAATTAACCCATCAACAGACATGAGAACAGAGAACAAGCAATTAAACAAACAAAACCAAAGCAGATGAATGTAGATAGCTGCAGCTAACCGAACAACACAAACCAAACATGATATGTATACAATTGAATGAATTAAAGCATAGATCAGAGCATCTGAACCCCCCCCCCCCCCCCCCCCCCCCCCAGACATATACATAAATATTGCACATCAGCTGTATAAATCAAACCACTCCTCTTATCTAAACATGTGTAATATATCAGAGCTTGAAGAAATAGAGTACAGAATAGAAAAAAGGAGGGGGTGGGGGGGGGGGAAGGATGGACTAATCTGAAGATCAGATTCATGGTAAAGAAAAGGATGAGGGGCCTCCACTTTCATACGAAATTTGGCCTAAAACCCTCCCACCCTCAGTAGCCCCTCACCCCCACCCTCCTCTGTAGCCCCTCCCACCCACCCTCCTCTGTAGCCCCTCCCACCCATCCTCCTCTGTTGCCCCTCCCACCCACCCTCTCCTCTGTAGCTCCTCCCACCTCTGTAGCCCCTCCCACCACCCTCCTCTGTAGCCCCCTCGCACCCATCCTCCTCTCTGTAGCCCCACCCTCTTCTGTACCCTCCCACTCTGTAGCCCCTCCCACCCACCTTCCTCTGTAGCCCCTCGCACCCACCTCACCTCTGTAGCCCCTCCCTCTTACCCTCCTCTGTAGCCCCTCCCACCCACCCTCCTCTGTAGCCCCTCCCACCCACCACTTACCTCAGCCTCTCGTTCTTAATCTTTCATCGTGCGTCCAAGTCAAACTGTACTATGTTGCCCTTGACTGCTGAAAAGAACGGCCTTTCCCACCCAAACCAACAAACCAAAATATCAAATCAAAGTAGCCCGTCAGTCATGCCATCCAACCAATAAACTTTACCAACCCACATCAAGCTGATAAATCAACTGGCTGAGGCAGCCAATAAACCAGCCAGACTAAACGAAAATTTGAAGACAACTTAAACCAACCAATGAAAGCACCAGTGAGGAGTATCGATCAGGCTAACCAATGAAACGATCCAATGAAAACCAAACAACATATTAGACCAACCAGTTAAAACCCATCCAATAAAAGCAGCTAATAAAAAAAACAGCCAATCAAATGAAACCAAATGGTGAACCCCAGCCAACTAAAAAACAACCAATCGCAACACTGACTCAGGTTCAATGAATGCAACACAAATACATCAAGCGCATTATGCAGCGAATCAAATCAACAAGACAAAAAAGAAAAAAAAAAAGGAAAAGAGGAAGAAGCACTAAAATTTGAATCAAACTAGCCCTACCAAGATAATCAGTTAAACGAGCCGATCAAATCAATCAAATCAACCGAGAAAATTAGATTTGTCATTCCACGTTCATTTGCGCCCAATTTGAGGAGATAAGTGATTGTCCCTTCTTCGTTTTTATTGTCTGGAATGTTGTTTTGTCTTGCCTGAAGAAGACCAAAGAGGTCGAAACGCCTCGTTTTTTTTTTCTCATAATTTGTCTGTTTCATTCAGTGGAACAGTAATTTTTCTGTCATGTTTGAATCTACGATTTCAAATCAACCAAGCAATCCAATCAGCCAAAGCATCCCAAATCAAAGAAGACGGTAAAACCAGCCAATCAGAGCAGCCAAAGCCATCTCTAGATGCTGTGAAATGATTGGTGGGCCTTTGTCTGTCCACACAGGAGGGGACCGTGTTGTGTCATCTGAAGACCTGTCTGCCCACCAAGTGCAAAAAGTTCACGAGTGTCTCCGATGACTGCTGTCCCCAATGTGCAGGTCAGTAGCCACGACCTCATTTAGTCATTGATAGAGTTAGCTGCTGCTCCTTCATTTTGAATTCATTTGTACATGTGTTTCGTTCATTCATTCCAGCATGTTTACTTCATTTCACAGTATTTCACACTTCATGTCCCGAAAGCTTAAAATTCATAGATCTGCAAGGAAGAGACAACAGTTTTTTGGCGATGATTTTATCACTTTTTGTTTGTTTGTTTGTTTATTCCCTTTAGTTTGTTTGATGTCAGTGACAAGCGATACAAATGTAGAATTCCCACACAATATTTTTTGTGACAACATCTCCTTTTTTCTGTCTTCTCTCGGTCCTGTAACTTTCCTTTTGCTCCACCTCCCCCTCCTAATCTGTTTTTTTTTCTTCTTAGTCACCATCACCATTTTCTTCTTCCTCCTATTCTTCTTCTTCTTTCTTCTTCTTCTTCTTCTTCTTCTTCTTCTTCTGTACCTGCCTTTCTACGTGCATTATGTTCTTTTTCGTGCCCCTCCTTCCGTGTTATTGTCCTTTAGCTTTCGTTGTTTTGTGTAATTGGAGTTGATGTCTGCTTTCCATTATATTCCATCATGCCATATTTTGGCATTACTTTCGACTCGCTTTCGTTGTTTTTCCATTTCATAATGGAAACCTGGTCTAAAATAGACGAAGAATGTGAAGAAAGGA